>PVKA01000792.1:109217-175172 GCA_004027165.1 Ctenomys sociabilis | reverse complement strand
TTTTTTTTTTTTTTTTTTTTTTTTTTTTTTTTTTTTTTTTTTTTTTTTTTTTTTTTTTTTTTTTTTTTTTGTGGTACTGGGGATTGAAATTGGGACCTTGTGCTTGCTAGGGAGGAACTAATGCCACTGGACTATATTCCCAACCCTCTCTTTTTAACTTTTTGAGACAGGGTCTCTCTATGCAGTTTGTGCTTGCCTTGAGCTCACTTGGTAGCCCAAGCTAGCCTTTAATTTGCAAGGATCTTCCTGCCTCAGCCTCCCAAGTGCTAGGATTGCAGTCATGCACCACCATGCCCAGTGACCTCCAGGATTTCAGGAATCAATGTATGTGTGTGGGGGGGCTGGAATTCTAAGGAAGGGGTCCCCAGCTCTTAGCAGCCTCTGGGATGGCTTTCAAGCTCTACTGAGGGCTGGTGGCTTTTCCACCATCTGAATGGGGCCAAGCCTCTGTGTCCTCATCTCTGGGTCACTGGTGGCCTCAGCTGGTGGGAGGCAGGGCTGTGGCCTTGACTTGGAGCCTTGGGGTCCCCCACTGGAGCCTGGTGCTTGGCGGACTCCCCCCAACCCCCCTAGAGGCCCAGAAGTGCTGCCTGCTGCCCCAGCCTGTGGGTGCCTGCCAGGCAGGGGGCAGTCCTGCCAGGTCCCACCCGGCTGGGGGCCCCGGGCTATGTGACCCCTCCTTCCAGCTCCTTGCTGCAGTCGATTTCTGGTTGAGGGCAGGTGCACGCACCTGAGTGGGCTTCAGGCTCTGTGCCCCAAAGTAATATAGCGAGTGCTTTAAAAAAAAAAAATCCATGATTGAAGTCAAATTAACATATTTACCTTCAGAGCTCTCTCGGGAACCGTTAGGGAATCACGGGGGGTGCGGTGGCTGCAGTGCTCAGTGACAGTGATGGGACATGTGCTCTCAGGGGACAAGTGCTCCTGCTGAGGCTCCCGGGGGGGCTCCTTGTGCTCTTGGGAGGTGCGGAGGCCCGCAGGCCAGGGCCTGGGTTCCGGCAGGCTGTGCTGCTGAGCCAGCGCTGTGGCTGACCACAGCTGTGTTCTCTCCATCCCCTGGGGCCCTGCTGGGTGGGGAGGGGACACTCACAGGTGTAGAAGGCTCTCTGGGGCCTGGGGCCTGACTTTCCACAGTGCCTCTCAGATCCCAGCGCCAGTGGTGTGTGGTCTGGGTCTGGGCCCTTGTCACACTGTGGGTGCTGCAGGAGCCCCATGTGCGCTGTGATGCGGCTTTGGGCCACGCGGGGCCACGTGCACGCTGCTGGCGGCAGCGCCCTAGGCCACCTGTGGGGGTGAGGCCTCGCTGTTCAGAGCATGGGGCCTGGCTGTGCCTGGCCCACTGCCTTGGTCGTGGGGAAGGTGGGTGGGATGCCCTGCCTGCCTGAGGGTGCTGGGCCTCATGGGCCCAGAGAGCTCTGCTGTCCCCTTGGCCCACCTGGACCCAGCTGCTGCTGGGGAGCCTGGGGCCGAGGCATGGGAGCCAGGGTTGCTGTACCAGGTCGTGTGCTGGGACTGGAAGCTGGAGCCAGCTGCTGTGTGTGCCTTCCAGGGCAGATGTTTTAAGTGCTCTTAGAAACACCTCCTTGGGGAAACCACCCTGCTTCAGGAACTGAGAAGTTAAGTTTGCGGGCAGGTGAGCCTAGGATGGCGCCCGGTCTGGGGTACATCAGTTGTCATGTCTGGTGGTGCAATGGCACAGTCATGAAACACAGCCACGAAGAACACCTGTAACTCAGTTATGAGCTGGGCATGGTGATACACAACTGTCACCCCAGCTCTCGGGGAGGCTGAGGCAGGAGGACTGCAAGTTTGAGCGGCTGAACAAGTAGAAACTTAAATGACTTAATGTCTCAAAATAAAAAATAAGAACAGGCATGGGATGTGGCCCAAGGCCAGTACCCTGGGTTCAGTCCTAGATGCTAAAAAAGAAAATCACTATGAACACACTCGGCAGAACAGAGCAAACCTCCCCAAACGGTGACACTCTGGCGTCTTCTCAGGCTCGTTGTTTGCAGGTTTCATAAACAGGGGAGCCGAGCCCACTCTCTGTGAGCCTGCTACGGCTTTCCGCTCGGCAGCTGCTGCCCCTCATGGTCCCCAGCATTCTTTGGTGCAGCTCCTTGAAGACAAGACACTCCTCAGCCGGCCCGGTGCAGCGCTGGCGGCCCCCGCGCTCGCTTCTGCCCGAGAGAGACCTGAGGGGGCAGGAGGAAGTTTCTGAGTGCGCTGTGCACGCGCATCCTACGCCTGCCTTTGATACCTTAGAGTGCTGGTTTTGGTGGCCGGCACGGCGCGGGCTGGCACGGCGCGTGGCGCTGGGTCTCGCGCTTACCGGGCAGGCCCTTGGGCTGCTCAGCTCTGGGGATGGAACCCAGGGCCTCCCATGAGCTGGCAAGGGGTGTGTTTATGGCGTGTAGCCCTGTCTCCCAGAAGCTGTTTAGAGAGGGGGCGTGCTGTGGTGTTCTTGTGACCCTCATGATGGTTGGGACGAGGGGGTCTCACTGTGGCGACTGCCTGGCCTGGGGTGCCAGGCGCGGTCTCTGGGGCAGACCCCACCCCCCTCCCCCGAGTCCTGTCCATGGCTGCCTTTCCATTTGGGTCTTGGTCTGGTCCAGCGACTGCGTGGGGCCGACTCCGACTGTGTCACTCGTGGTGGACAGCTGCCCCGGGCCATCTGTGGCAGAGCTGCCGCTGGCCTACGGGCTGGGCTCCCTGGCTCTGTCACTGCTCCTGTTCACCCTCTTCTCAGTCCCTCAGCCGGTCTGATTCTCCACCTTTTCGCTGGCAGTGGAAACCCTGCCCTGTGTCCTGGCCTGCTCGGCCCACTTGCTCCACATTTTTTATTTTTATTTGATTTGTTCTCTCTTCAGTTTTTATTTTTCCTGCCTTCCTGTGGCCACTTGAATGTTTGAAAATTTCATTTTGATTTATGGGTAGCTTTTTCCTTTTAGAAGCTATGGACTGTGCAGCGTGTCCTTCAGGGCTGTGAGAGGTGCACTGAACTGCTCCATGGTGTCAGCTAGCATTCACACCCACACTGCCATCGGCTTGAAGAATTTCTGTTGCTCCGAAAAGCAACAGAAACCACCCCCTTCCTTGCCCCTCAGAACCCCCACTTCTTCGGCTCTGGGAAGCCCTGATCTTTTATATGTCTGTAAATCGCCCATCCTGGGCAGTGTCACTTAATTTATGTGTTTGGTACAGGGTCTCGCTACGTAGCTCGGACTCGGTGATCCTCCTGTCTAACCTTCAGAGCTGGGGTTACAGGCGTGCGTCACCATGCCGTCTCAGTGGCCGGCTCAGTACGCCGGCTGGAGCCCTGGTCCCTGTGCCTAGGTAGGCACTTGGTCTGTGAGCTGTGCCCCCAGTCTGCAGCTGGCTGTGGCCTTGCAGGACGTTTCTGTTTCCCAGGGGTGCCGTGTCTGTTATCTCTGCTCCTTGGCTAGCACTCCCTCCTGTCTCAGGTCTGATGGCGCCCGGGCCAGTGCGTGCCGTGCACCCGGCCAACTACTGAGCTAACCCTCCAGAGCTGTAGTTTAGTTGCTTAAAAGAGTTTCAACTGCAATTTTCCTGGTGGACAGTGATGGTATTTTTTCATGTGTATATTGGGCATTTGTGGATATTTTTGGAGGAATGTCTCTTAGGTTTTGTTTGGTTATTAACTAGATGGCTTATATACTTTTACTCTTGGTCTGCCAATGTTCTTCTTTTTTTTTGAGACAGTCTCACTATGTAGTTCAGGCTGACCTTGAATTCATGGCAGTCTTCCTGCCTCTTGCCTCCCAAGTGCTAAGAGCACAGGTGTGCATCACCACGCCCTGGCTGGCCAGAGTTCTTTAATGTTCTTTTTTTTTTTTTTTTTTGGCAGAACTGGGGATTGAACTCAGGCCCTTGCACTTGCCAGGGAAGTGCTTATTCCCCTGAGCCATCTCCCCGGCCCCTCTTTAATGTTCTAACCTGCCAGTCTCCACAGAAAAATGATCCGCAAGCCAGGGACCGTGGCACATGCCTTCAATCTTAGCTACTATGGAGGCTGAGGCAGGAGAGTCCAGAGAGTTGGAGGCCAGCTTGGGCAGTAAAGGAGGCAGGGGTAGGTTCTGGGGTGCAGCTTGCTTGCCTCAAGTTCAGGAGGCCCTGTGTTCAGTCCCCAGTGCCAATAGAAAACAGAACGAAAGGCGGCAGGCGTCTAGACGCTCACCTCTGTGTGGCGCGAGGAGTGCAAGGGTCCGACGTGATGGGGCCTGACTTATTGACACGCTCTTTTTTCCTACTCATGCTTTTGCGTTTTGGTATCTAAGGACCGCTGCTTAGCTCTGGCTGCAGGAGTTTGACAGTCCCATCCCATGGGGAGGCCCTGTGGCAGGGCCCTCCATGCCCTGTGTGGGTGTCCTGTGGGTTGCCCTGTTAGGAGAGCAGGGCTGTCCCCCTCCTGTGATGGCCCAGCGCCCTGTCAGTCAGCTGATCGTACACAGACTTTATTATTAACAGGCTTCTTGCAGAGACCCGAACCTCTGTCCTGACTACGGGAGCTTCAGGGTAGCGCTGATACGGGGAGCCCCTGTGCACCAGCCTTGCTGCCTCCAGGGTTGGCATGGCCGCCCTGCACCTGGCCTTTCACCGTGAGCAGGAGCGGCTGTGGTCCCTTTCTATGGGAAGCCACCTGGTTTGTTAGGGCGGCTGCAGAGTCTGTTGTTGGTTTGAGGAGCAGTTAGGCCGTACAGACTCCTGGACATGATGTGTCTGGGTTACCTGCTCGCAGGACAACCCCAGTACCTAGCACCCACAAATTAAAAGAGCAGAGGCTTATTTTGGCTCACAGTGCACGTGGCAGCTTCAGCTGCCTGGCTTCTCGGTGCTCTCGGGTGTGCTGGCAGGAGGCGCACAGCCTCTCTCGGCCTTTTCGTTGTGCTCGGGCTGGGCCCTCATCACCTGCCCAGAGCCCGGCTGCTGTAGCCCGACGAGCCTGGCTGTTGTAGCCCGATTGATCGGTTAGCGCTGTGTGATCCAGTGCCACCCGGTGCAGACTCACCCACCTCTGAGTGCACGAGCTTTGGGGGACACCAGCCTGGCCCAAGGCCCAGCAGGGTGCGTTTCCATCTACTCAGGTCTCTCGTGGATCTCAATAGTTTTGTAGTTTTCCAAGTTTGAGTTTTCCGCAACTGTTGTGCTATGTTTCACCCTCAGGACTTGCTGCTTTGTGGTGCGGCTGTGAATGGAATTTTCAGTTGATTTCGTTCGTTTCCCGTCTTCCCTGCATGGCGCAGGGTTACGCATGGCTTTTGTGTGTCTGTCTTCCCTTTTGGGGTCTTTTCCCTGTTGTCAGGTTTTTCAGTGGCGTGGCAGAGAAGCACAATTAATAGAAAAGGGTGGAAAAGTCCTTTATTGCTGTTGAGCAGGACACAGAAAGGACCAATGGCAGGGATATGGGGGGTCCTGTGACCTGAGATGGGGGCTGAGCCTTTGCGACTTTTGCTAGGTGTGGAGCCTGAGAGGCAGGTTCAGCGATGCACGAGGAGCTGGCTGGAGGCTCCCTGTGTGCGTGGGCTGCAGTGGGGAAGGAGGGGAAGCGGTCGCTGAAGGCAGGCTGTTGTTTTGGGGCTTAGCCGTGTGGGCCAGGGCCATAATAATTTAGCAGTCTGTGCTCGGGCCGGAGCCCATCACGTGTGTTCTTTACTTCTAGCATTTCTTGCCGATTCTGTATGGCTTTCTCTGTACAAGGCCTGCATTACGTTTTCCTCCCTAGCTATCTGCCTCTACTTCCTGTCCTTGGCTTCTTGCCCTCCCAGCCCCTCTAGCACACCCCGCCACCAGAGCACCACCAGCTGGGGAAAGGCCCAGCTTGGAGTGCTTTTCTTGGCTACATTGCTTGCTCTTGTTTTGAGATGAGGGATTGCTACCTGTTGAGGCTGGCTCTGAGTTCCTGGGCTCACCTGATCCTCCTGCCTCAGCTTCCTGAGTAGCTGAGAGGCAGGAGAACTGAGGGGCCTGGTTGTGCTGTTCTGTGTTGTTCATGGTTACCTGTGCTTTCAGTGCAGGAATTAGTGTTAAAAATACACAAATGCCCTTGGAGCCCGTGGTCTCCCCAGAGTTGCAAGGCATTTGAGTGGAAGTCTGGCGTGTTTCTGTTGTGGGAAGTTTGGAGAGCAGAGTCCGAAAGCCTTTTCTTATCTGTAGTCCAGCCAGATGCATCATCCCATTAAGGAGTTTTGGGATCTAAGTGAGAAAATAGGGTGGCTGCTCTCCTGGCCCTTCACGGCCCCGGGTCTGGGCTGGGTCCCACATGGCTCATGAGGCAGGCAGGTGCACCAGTTGCCCTGCGCCTGAGTGGAGGGACTCGCCCCACAGCACAGGTGAGACGGGGCACAGAGGGACCAGCGGGCTTGGCCTCCACCCAGAGGCCAGAGCAGCCTGGGGAGGGGACAATAAAAACACAGACAGCTATGACGCGAAGTCTGCTGCAGCTGAGGCCAGTGAGGAGACGCGGAGATAGGCTGGGGTTCAGCTGGCTGCATGTGCAGCCCGGGCGGCCCAGCGACTTGGCCAGCGAGTTCCTGTGCTGTCCTGTCCTCCCATGTGCAATGTTTAGAAAGTCCGTGGAGATCCGAGCACAGTTGTCGTCCCAGCCACTTGGGAGGGAGGCGGGGCGGAGGATCTCTTGCACTCAGTTCTAGAGCGGTCGGAGCAACACAGGGAGACTGCATCTAGTGGGGCGAGGAGAAAGGGGGAAACAGAAAGGCTGGGGTGCTGCTCAGCATGTGGGCCCAGTGTGCACAGGGCCCAGCACCGCGAGAACAAGTGGCCTGAGCACGTGTGATGTGTGCACCTGGCTCGGGGTGACAGGCCTGGGGCCGCAGGTGGGCGAGCAGCTGTGTCCAGCCCCTGCCTTCCCCGGAGACCCAGTCCAGTGTGGGGCTGGGGCCCACTCCTCCCCTTGGGGTGACCCTTCCCACAGTGTGTCGGGAGGGCATCTCCGCATCTTTTCTGGATGACAGAGGCCGCCACATTTGGGTTGAGAGAGCCTGCATCCGTGGCCAGCCGAGGCCCTCCGGGAGCTGAGTGCCACGCCGCCTGGACCCCGGCGCCGCCGTCTCCCACCTACGTGGTCCTGAGCCAGTAGGCTTCTCTGTCCTGCCCTCACCACGTCAGGGTTTTGCCCAGCTTGACCCCAAGCACGGGGTGCAGCTCTCCGCCCGTCACCCGAGCTGGCACATCGTCTTGCCTGACTCTCAGGGGACCTCCTTGGCCCTAGTTAAGGAGTGGGGCTGGCCTTCTGCCCCAGGCCTGGAGGTGACCAGTCAGGTACTGTGCTGTTCCACGTCCCAGCGCTGCCCTAAGCTATGGGACCCTGGTCCTCATGCTGTGATGTGGCCTCAGGTTGGGGTCCCCTCTTGGCCTCTCTGCCTGCAGCTGGAGAGAGCCCCCCAGTTACCTTGGAAGCTGAGCATAGAGGCTGGCCAGCCGGTGGGGCAACCAGGGTGCAGAGGAGAGCGTCCAGAGACTGCAGCTCCTGGGGGTGGGCTTTGGGGGGCTGGCTCCAAGGGCCCCCAGGAACACGGGCCCACCGGTGTGTCTTCTACACTTTCCACCTGAGTGGCCAGGAGTGTGCCTGTCCTTCTGCCCTGCCTGGCACCATGGAGACCTGGTGAGGTGTCTGGTGGCAGGACAGACACCACCCTTCCCTCTGTGTGGGCGTTGGGTTTGTTTTGTCGCAGTATTACTATTGCTCTAGGCCACAGCCCCTGCCCTTTGTTTAGTTTTTGTTGAGACACAGTCTTGCCTGATCACTAAGTTATCAGGGTTGGGCTTGAATTTGCGATCCTCCTGCCTCAGCTTCCCAGAGTGCTGGGATTTCAGGTGGTGCCCCATGGCCAGCTTTGGATCTGATGC
The DNA here is from genome assembly GCA_004027165.1 of Ctenomys sociabilis. NCBI lineage: Eukaryota > Metazoa > Chordata > Mammalia > Rodentia > Ctenomyidae > Ctenomys > Ctenomys sociabilis. Next base: position 167,285 of record PVKA01000792.1, on the reverse strand, counting down.
TCGGAGTCCCGCACAAGGCCTTTCACTCCCCATCATATCTGGCCAGCTTGTCCCGAGGCGTGGTCCCTCCTGGCATCAGCTCCTGCTATGCTTCTAGTGCCGTGGTGTGTGTGGACTGTGTGGTGACAGCCACCTCCTGGCTCAGAACCTTGTGGGTGGCAGATTAGGGCCTGGGCCACCCTTCCTGGCCCAGGGCTGTGGCCATCTTCCCTGGGTGGGGCTGGGCCTGGCGATGACCTTGGGCAGGGACCAAGCTCCAGGCTAACCCTGCCCCTGGTGAGAGCAGTGGCTGCAACTTGGTGTCCCTAGAGGCACCAGGCCATGCAGGTTGCCAGCATGATGCTTGCATGGATGGGCGTTATTTCCTGTGCTCCTAATTACCCTGTATGGCCCTGGCCTAAGGGCAGCCTCAGCCCCTTGGACATCTCTGGGTTCTGGAGCCCAGGCAGGACCCCGGCTTCCCTACAGGTTTGTGGGTGTTGCAAGAGCCCAGGAGGCCTGGGCTTGTGGTTAGGCCTCCTGTACCGGAGCTTGGAGTGATTATATGCAGCTGCCGCTTTATCCGCATTTCCTTTAATTTGCGGGATTTCTAGTAAATGGGCTTAAAAATAGTTCTGGGCATGTTGCCAGGGCAGATGCGGGCGGCAGGAGTCTCTCTGGCTCCCTCCCGGTGGCGAGTGGGCAACCCCTGTGCTACCAGGCCAGTGCCCCTCGTAGGACCTCTGAGAGGGGCAGGCACTGCACCCACTCCTGGATGGGAAGTCAGGTTGGGCCTGGCCTTGCCAGGCTTGGCCTTGGGGTGCTTGCCACGTGCCTGGGAAGGCGGGAAGTGAGGTAGAGTGCAGTTGAGAGAGGCTCTTCAGGGACTCGGGACCAGGGGTCTGCATCTCCCAGCTGTGTGGAGCAAGGTCCCATGGGTGGCCGTGGGGTAGCTGCAGCTGCCCTGCTACGCTACGCCTCCCTCTGGGTGCGCAGCCTGGCATAGCCTGAGTCCCTTCCCAGGGTGGCCGGGAGGGCCCTAGAGCCTTGCTCTGCCTCAGGGCAGGGGTGCCGCCAAGCCTGGCCCTGGAGTGAGCTGCGCCTCGGAGCTGCTCCTCACCTGGCCCAGGCCCAGGGCTCCCTATGTGGGAGCTGGGCTGCTGTGCGCTTCGGGCTCCCCAGGGTCTGGGCCACGGGCTGCTGTGTGGACTCCAGGTCAGGCCCCATTGTGTGGCCTCTGCCCTGTCTATTCCAGCCTGTGGTCCCACAGCCAGAGTTGACCCAGGCACCTGGTGCTGTCCCTTTTTCCCTGACCTGGCCCCTGGGTGCTCTGCTGAGGACTCCCTGTGCCTGTCCTGTGGGGTACCAGGCATGCCTGGGTCTAGATGGTGAGCCAGGGGCTGCGGGGCTGGAGCCCAAGTGCCACCACCACAGGACCCTGCTGCTTGCCCTGGCATCTGTGTGGGGTGGGGCTGGCCAGGAGGTCAGGGCAGCAGCCCTGGAGGGGACTCTGCCCTGCCCTCAGAGCGCTCCTACTCGCAGTGAAGTTTGGCCTGGGAAACCCTGGGTGGCCTTGCCGGGCACGGAGGCAGGGGCGGCTTCTGTGCCGTGGCCTTTTCACAGCTGCGCCCCTCCACTAGCGGCTGATTTAGTGCTCCTGTGTCGCTCTGATTTACGTTAGATTTTTAAGCATAATTAGGAATGCAGGGGATCTTTGTGTCTTACCTCGCCTCGACTATTTATGGCATGGTATGTAGATGAGGAGAGCTATGAATATTAAAGATGGGTGTGCTGGGAAGCGCGTCTGGGGAGGGCCGGGACCCACGGCCTGTGCGCACCGGACACGCTGCGCCTGCCTCCCACAGCTGCACAGGGCCAGTGCTGAGGGTCCCCCGGGTCCTGGCCACCGCTCTGGGCCCTGGGAGAGAGGTGGGTGCGGCCAGCTGCCTACCCCGACAGACCCTGCTCACAGCGGCTGCCTGGTGTCCCAGCCCAAACAGGGAGACCCTGCCTGGCTGAGAGCAGAGGGGCTGCTTGGCGCAGGCGGGGCTGGCGCTGGCTTTTTAAGTTATTAAACGGTGCCCGAGGGAGACACTCTTCATGCTCCCATTATTTAAATTACAAATACTGGTGAGCGAGCGAGATTGCAGCTCCTCTCTAAACACTGCTGAAGTCTTTGGAAACCTTCTGGAACAGCTCCTGGGCTGGGGAACGAGAAGGGTGTGCTGGGTGGGTGGGGTGGGGTGGGGTGGGGCGTGGCCAGTGGGACCCCAAACAGAGCTCCCCACCGCCTGCCCGTCATCAGGGCAGCTGGTGCCCGCAGGTGCCACCTGCTCAGTGGCTCCCCAGGCGCGGGCATGGGGTGGCTCTCACAGCAAAGCGACCCCTGAGCTGAGTGCTGCTAGCTGGGGGTCCTGGGGCCCCACCATCTGCCCATGTGTGTGTGTGCCCTTCCCCCAGCCGTGCCCACTCGGAGCCTGGGGTGCTGATAAGCAGAATTCTGGGTTTACAGATCCAGCACGCTGCTCTCTCCTTCTGCAAAAAAAGAGCAAGCGAGCTTCCAGGCAAGCATTTGTTGGTGCAGTTAAAACCGCCTTTGTGGCAGCAGTTGGGGCCTGCTGGGCGCAGTGGGGCGGCGCCTCCTCCCTTAGGCAGCTCCCTGTTCCTCACTGGCCACCTCAGTGGTCCAGGGGCCGGGCAGGTGGGGACCCTTATTTTGGCATTCTGTTGGCCTGCCCTGTGCCAAGGGCGAGGGCCGGGTGGCCTGCGAGCAGGGCCCTGCTGGGCTTCGGGTGCCCCAGAGGGGTCTGTGAGTGGGCCAGGTGCTGCCTTTGGGCCTTGTGATTTGGTGTTGGTGCCTGGGGCCAGCATGGCAAGGCAGGAGGTGGTGGCTGGGCATTCAGGCCCAGAGACACATGGCTCTTGAGGCCTGGGCAGGGGCTGGCCCTTTTTGCCTCAGTTTCCACCTTGCACCTCTTGGAGGAGAGATGGACCAAAGAGCCCATGTAGTCGTGCGCTGTCTGGGGCCTCTGGGAGGTGGTGGCAGCTGAGACTCCTGCCTGGTCCTGTTGGGGGCCAGTGAGTCTGTAAGGGACAAGGCGAGGCCCCGGGTAACCTGGCTCTGCCCTGGGCAGCTGAAGAGATCAGTGCAAACCTTGGGGCCTAACCTTGTTCCTCCCCAGCTCCTGGGGGGACCAGCACACACCCAGCCCACAGCTAGGTCAGCCCAGGCCCAGCTTATGCCTGTGACACCTAGTCAGGGTGCTGCCGTGACTTTGCCAGCCCTGGACAGCATGAGATGTCCCCTGTGGTTTGTGAGCCTGACCTGCTCTGCCAGCTTGGGCCGCAGTGTGCCGTGTCCTCGGGTGATGGCTCTGCGTGTCAAAGCGTCCACCTCACTGCAGGCTGTGTCCCCCAGGGGCAGGGCCCAGGCCCGGGCCCTCCCTCCGGTGTACTGCGCTTCTGGTACCAAGACCCCCACCCCACCCCACCCCGTGCTGCCTGTGCTTTTGTCGAGGTCCAGACCCTCTTATTAGATTGGGGAAACTCAACCCTGCAGAATGATTCCATCTAGTCCTCCCCTCCCTTGGTAGCATTCCTGTAGAAGCGAAGGAGTGTCCCTGTGGTTCACACCCAGCACGGGGGGGTGGCAGGGGCTCTGGGGGCCTGCGGTGGGCGCCTGGGGCCTCATGAAGCCGGCCTGGCTGACCATGTCCTCACTCAGGCTCTGCCTGGAGCAGAGCTCTGCAGGACTTCCCTCTGCGGGATGGCCTGGCCCTGGGGTGCTGGGTGCAGGTTGTGCTCCTCTCAGACACCTGGAGGTCCAGACCCCAGCTTCTTCCAGCAGTCCCATGCAGACCCCCCTCCCACCACCAGCTTTTTCTCTGTATGTGTGGGGGAAGTATGAGGGAACCCTAAAGCTGGCACCACCACTGTGGGCTCTGAACTTGGAATTCGGGTTGTTTTCGTTGGTTTTCCAAAGTGGGTTCCATTCTGAGGGGCATTAGGAGGGGAAGTTTCCCCAGTGCAGTGGCTTTGACGATGGCCGGGATACAGTCAGAGGTCTCAGATTCCTTCAGGAACTTCCTAAACTGGGACTCTCGCCATGGAGCAGAAACAGAGGATGTAGCCTGGCTTGGGAAATAAGGAGGGAAACCAAGTCACTGAAGAGTGATGGTGGGACATGGCACACAGCTAAATCCCCCAGTGCAGGCCCTGCCCCCTCCCCCGTAGCCAGGCCTGGCCCTTGGTGCCCCGCTTTCCCGGCCTGTACAGCGCCAGCCAAGCCTGCTTGAATCCTTCCTGCTAAAGTTCAGCTTTGTTCTTGCCCCACCGAGGCTTCTAAGAAAGCAATCTAAAACCAGCTCCCGTCCGGTCCTCAGGGGCCGGGTGTAGGCAGCGTCCTTGCCAGCACAGGTGGCCTGGGGACAGCACTGCAGAAGAGCCAGTTGTCTGGGTCCCAGGGCAGCAGGCAGCCTCGTCAGCTCTTGGGGACAATGGCCCCTTCTCTGGGGAAGCCAGGCACAGGTCCCCAAGGTGCACATGCTGACCTGCCTGGCCAGTCACCGTGGGTCACCACCGGCTCTGCCACGCTTGTCCGTGCTCAGCCCCTATCCCAGCCCCCCAGTGTGCTCACCATGTCTAGGGCTGCAGGAGCCTCGTGCACCCTCTCCTGTAGACTCTGCCCCTGGTTGGCCTAGCGCTGGGCCATTGCTACCCTTTGGGGACAGCGCCTTTTGCTGGCCTTTGCCCACCATGCATGGGCTGGGTCCCCTGTACACAGAGGAGCCCCCATCTGGCTCAGGGGCCCCCATGTGGTGGCCTTGGCCTGAGGTGGCCTCCCACAGAGGCCAGTGGTTCCTGCGAGGCCTTGCCACCAGGGAACGTGGTCTGCAGACTTTGCGGGCCCATGTCATTGGGCAGCAGCAAGACCCCAGCTGTCCCCCGCCCGCAATGAGTTGGCCAACCTGCCTTGGGGAGACCTGGCCCTGGGGGCTGAGCAGGGACCTGGGGTGAAGGGTCTGCTTCAGGGGGAATGAACCCCAAGTCCCCATCTGCCAGGCTGAGCACGGGCAGCTGCCACACACACCTGGTCCCTGTGCCCCTAAGTCTTCCGAGAGTGGAGAGAGTTCCGCCTCCTGGAGGTGGAGGAGGCACTGAGGGCCCATGCTGGTCGTTGGGTGGCTTCCGTGCGGTGGGCTTCCAGCCATCTCAGCAGAGCTGGCAGTGTGTGAACAGGGTACGGGCAGTTCAGGGGGACGTGGAGCGAGGGCCCAAGTGTGCTTCCTCCCTGCCAAGCCTTGAACCCGTGGTGACAGGTGCAGGCTGGAATGTTTCCTTCTGGGGGCCACATCTGGTGGTGGTACAGAGGGAAACAGCGGCGAGGCCACCCTGTAGCTCACCCAGGACCCTCACTGCTGGCCATCCCCTCCCCACAAAAGGCTCCATGGTAGGGGCAGCGCTGGGAGGGGTCCCTGAGCACAGGCGCTGCAGGATTTCATCACAGAGTGGATGGGACAGCCAGCCCGAGCCCGGTGTCACCGGGGACGTGGGGGACAGCAGGCATCCACCTATGGGGACAGAGCTGTGCAACCAGGTTTCTCTTTCCTCACGAGCCAGGTGGGGCCGGGGCTCTGAGTCAGGACCTGCCGCCTGCTGCCCAGCACCACGGCTGAGATGGGCAAGGGTGGTCTGCGCCCTTTCCCGCCGCCTTCCCCTTGCTGACCACGCCCCTCCACAGGCTGGGGGGGACCCACACGGCCCCCTTGCCCAGCCTCCTGCAGCCTGGAAGAGTTGAGGCGGCGTGGCTGCCAGCGCTGCAGACTGTTTGGAATAGTTTAAATGCTTTGACACCGGGCTGCACTGGGTGGCTGGGAGGCAGTTTGCTGGGCAATTCATATGCAAAACTGCACTATAAATTTCCAGGCTGCCGGAGTTGCCGCGCACAGCGAAGGCTCCCGCGTACAGTACAGCATTTCTGCCATCTTTGTTTGTATTGCAGTGAGTCATCAAAAGTCTGTCTTGCACCAACACCCGGAGCCGCGCATTCCTCTGGCACCAACGCGCCACTGTTTTTAAAGCCGGGGCTGGGAGCTGGCATTTACTTCAGCTCCCAAATCAAAGGCGGCTATTCATTCCCGGAGCTGCCCGAGTGTTCCGTCCGCATCCGGCCGCCTCATTGAGATGCTGCGCGCCGCCCGGGAGAGCCGGCCTGGGTGCAGCTGAGCTGTGGCCGCGAGCCGGGCACCCCGAGCCTTCCAGATCCCAAGCCCCCCCACCCCAGGGCTCCGGCTCCGTTTGCTGCATTCTGGGTTCGGCTGGCGGGCGGGCTTGCGGGGAGTCTGCCCGGCCCCACTACGCGGCTGCGGCACCGGCTGAAGGTAGGTCCTCCCTCCTCCCCGCCGGCACTGCCCTCGGCCGGCGGCAACTTATCCGCAGCGGGGGCACTGCGGGCCTCCCCCGTGCAGCGCCTGCCCGCCCGACTCCTGCGTGGGTGGCTCTGCCTTTATCCCCCGGCCCCCAGTGCTCGGCCCCCCGCACTTTCCTCCCACGGGACACAGCGGCCCTTTGTGCGGTCCCTGCGGAGTTGGGCCAGTGCCTTGTCCTGCCGGCCCCCGCCCCCTTCGCATAGTCGCCTGATAAACAGTGGTCGCCCGCCCCACCTCCTGGCACACGGGGTGCCCTATCGAGACCCCCTCAGTTACCTGGGCTGGGACCTGGGCCAGCAGGATTGGCCGGGAGGAGGGTCAGGCGCCTGTGCATCGGGCTGCGACAAGCTCCAACTCTGGCTCCTACCTGCAGATGCATCCTAGCCCGCTGCTTGCTGCCAACCCAGGTTGGGGTCGCTCCTGCTGGGGACGCGGGTGTGGCCAAAGGGACACAGTGCACCCAGAGCTCTGGCATGGCGCAGGAGTGAGTGGGGGCCAGGGTCCCCACAACCTCAGTCGATCTCTGGCCCCCATATCATACCCTCTGCATAGGGCTCCCTGGGTTGGGCAGGGACCCTGAAGGGAGGGGCAGCCCCCAGGTCCTGAGTGAGGCTGCTCAGAAGGGAGAGGGCCAGAACCTCTAGAGGAAAAGCACAAGTCCCTGGAGATACCCCTGAACTTTTGTCCTGGAGAGGAGTTGCTAGGACCCTTCCAGCTGAGGCCCTGGCCCCTGCTCAGGTCACTTAAACTGCCCTCCTGGTCCCTTCCTGTGCCCCCGCAGGCCCAGGCCTGTGCCTTGTGTCTGCTGCAGGGCGGGGGTCCTTGGAAGCAGCTTGGGTTGTGAGGAATCCTCTCCTGTTGGTCCTACAGCCCAAGTTGGATATGAAACCCCAGGGACCCCTCTGGGGGCTCCACATGGGGGTGGTGGGACCACAGCTTCCGCTGACCCTCTCAGATAGGAGTGGCCTGGACCCAAGGTGGACGAGGACGGGCCAGAACTGACCGCCCTTCTCTCTTGCAGATGTGCCCCGCTCGGGCCGCCCCGCACCGCATCTAGCCCGCCCGCCTCGCCGCCCGCCATGTCTCAGATGCTGCACATTGAGATCCCCAACTTTGGGAACACTGTGCTGGGCTGCCTGAACGAGCAGCGGCTGCTGGGCCTCTACTGCGATGTGTCCATCGTGGTCAAGGGCCAGGCCTTCAAGGCACACCGGGCTGTACTGGCCGCCAGCAGCCTGTACTTCCGTGACCTGTTCAGCGGCAACAGCAAGAGTGCGTTTGAGCTGCCAGGCACGGTGCCGCCCGCCTGCTTCCAGCAGATCCTGTCCTTCTGCTACACCGGCAAGCTCACCATGGCAGCCAGCGAGCAGCTTGTGGTCATGTACACGGCGGGCTTCCTCCAGATCCAGCACATTGTGGAGCGGGGCACCGACCTCATGTTCAAGGTGAGCTCGCCCCACTGCGACTCACAGACGGCGGTCATCGAGGACGCCAGCTCTGAGCCCCAGAGCCCCTGCAACCAGCTGCAGCCGGGCACCGCCAGCACCACCGCTGCCCCCTACGTGGTGTCCCCCTCTGTGCCCATCCCACTGCTGACCCGCGTGAAGCACGAAGCCATGGAGCTGCCACCAGCCACCGGCCCAGGGCTGGCCCCCAAACGCCCACTCGAGACGGGACCCCGGGACGGCGTGGCTGTGGCTGCAGGGGCCGCGGTGGCTGCTGGCGCGGCCCCTCTCAAGCTGCCCCGTGTCTCCTACTACGGGGTGCCCAGCCTGGCCACCCTCATCCCTGGCATCCAGCAGGTGCCCTACTCCCAGGTGGAGCGGACCAGTCCGGGCGCCAGCAGCCTGCCCGCCACCGACAGCCCCACGTCCTACCACAATGAGGAGGACGACGAGGATGACGAGGCGTACGACACCATGGTGGAGGAGCAGTATGGCCAGATGTACATCAAGGCCACGGGCGGCTATGCAGGTAGCGTGCCAGCCCGCGGTGGGAGGAGGAGCCGGGCGCACACGGGTGCAGCTAGGCCCCAGCTCCGCCAGCTGCAGGGGAGGGTCTCAGGCTTGCAGGCTGGTCACAGGCTGCTCAAGGCCACAGTGTCCCAGTGTGTGAAGTGCTGGAGACCCTGCTGTCCTGTCTCCCTGCCTCCCAACCTCCAACCTCAGTCCCCTGGTGCCCTGCTGATCCTGCCGCAGGTGTCTTCCTGATTCCAACGCTGCCCTGTGCTTTGCCTTCCTGTGTGCCTGCTCCGGGCACCGGCAAGCGGGCATCCAGGCTGGGTGAGGTGCACCCTGTGGGTCCTGGAGGCCCAGGGTGCCCTAGTTTGAAACGCTGTATGCTGTGCATGCCCCAGAGACCACTCCTGTCCGTGGTGCCCATGGTTGCCAGCCTCGCCTATGCGGGGAGCCCCTGCTTGTTCACACACGGAGCCCCCCCAGCCTTGGCACATCTAGAGCGTTGTGGCTGCAGACTGGGTGGCGGCTTTTGGTGTCTGCCCAGGCACCCCACACCCCTCAGCCTGCAGAGAAGCCGCCAGCCTTGCCCCTTGCGCCCGGCCTGCTTCACCGTGGTACTCGAGGGAATATTGGGTCTTGCATGGACTCCACCACACAGAGGCCGTGGCTCCCGGCTGGGCTCAGTAGCTCTCTTCCTGTGCCGGGGGCCAGGGCTGGCGCCTTTCTGTGTTGGCCTGGATGTGCTGGATATGTGCTGGGGCTCTGCCTGGCGTGCAGTTTCCTCATCCTATGGATCCTGGGGAGAAGAGGAAGGGCTGAGACCCTTCCTCTGAAGACTCTGGCACTCAGAATTCCTTAGGCCACAGACCCTGGGTACTTGGTGTCCTGCTGTCCCTGGGACACCACCCTGCATGGTAGCTGTGGGTGGGAAGAGTCAGGGCCGGGCAGCCACCTGCTGTGATCAGCCCTGTCCTGGGGCAGGGTGGGGAGGCTCCTCTTCCCCACCAGCTGGATTTCTGACAGAGTGGCTGCCGCCTGCCTCGGCGGGTTTCCCAAGGAGCTGACAGCATAGTCTTGCACAGTGTATGTGCAGGGTGGGCGCTTGGGCCCTGGGGCCCTGCCCCGCCCTGCCCCACACACTCAGGACCGGCCGCTGGCTCTCTTCACCCAGCCTGTAAGTGGGGCAGAACAGGGTGTGAGATTCCTTGGTTCAGATCTGGGTTATTGGCGGTGACGTCGCTGGTGTCTCTGAGTGTGCTGGGGGAGGGAGGCCTGGCCGTGGCAAAGCCTGCCCTCTGCGCTGGCTGCAGGCTGGCTCCTGCACCCCGCTGCCCTGTCGAGTATCTCCCTGCTCCCCCCTGCCAGGAGCTGGGCAGGGTGCTGTCTGTCCCTGGGCTCTGGGGTGCGGGGGACTGCTGGGTACCCTCGTGAGGAGTCTGTTCCTTCCCGCCTCCGTTTTCTGTCAGCTGAGCAGCTGGCCGGCGGGACCCCGTGTCCCGGTCCAGCACGTACGATCCTGATGCCGTCCTGGTGCCACCACTCGCCTACTGGGCACCATGGACGCATGCCCAGGATATTGAGAGGGTACACGTTGCCCAGGGGAGGTGACAGCCTTGGCCCACCCTGCAGGGCTTTGTGTCCCTACCTCTGCCACCTTTGCACTTGTCCCGCTGAGGCTACTGCCCGGAACCTGTACCTCGATCACCCTGTCCTCCACCCCAGCGCACTTAGGCGGTGGGCAGTGGTGCTGCAGGGAGCAAGACGCCCACAGAGTCTCCCGAGGCTACCCCAGCACCTGCTGCTTTCGCCCTCACTATCCCTGCCACACGGACGTTGTCCTTTGAGCGGATGGGGTTGGCGGTGTCTTGGGAGCAGAGCATAGGGACACCACACAGGTACAGGTCTTCCTGGGCGTGAAGCATGCGTCACACGTGCACACACACGAGCACATCGAGACATGGTGTCCCCAGCTCACGCTAGGCCTGCCTGCAGCCCCCTGATGGGCTGAGGGGGGCCCAACTCTTGATCACGAAGCCCAGGGCCCTCCCAGCGCCGCTCCTGTGCCTGGGTCCACCTGCTCCCGGTTCTGCCGCTGCCCCCTTGCACGCACTCTTCAGATGTCTTGCCGGTTCAGTGTCCAGCTTCGGGCTGGCTGTGACTTAGGGAAAGTGCCCGTGAGGGGCCCCTGTGTGGCCTCACCCTGCTGTCCAAAGTCTGGCCACTGTTCAGAGCTGTGCCGGGTCCCGGTGCCCCGGCTCTGCCCCCCGAGCCAGTGCTACCATTGCCCCAGGGCTCCAGAAGTGGACAGTGGCCAGTCCTTCCCAGTGACGCCTGTGTGGTGACCTGGGCATGGTCTCTTCCCACAGACAAGCTGCTTCTGCTGTGTGGCCAGTAGGGCTCCACCCGGGGAGTCTGGATGGCAGTCCCCCACCCTCCAGGCTCAGAGTAGCCCCATGTAGGAGGGTGCCCTGCTGGCCAGGTTGCTCCTGGCAACACTCAGAGCTCAGGCAGGGGCTGCTGTCGGGATTCGAGAGAGGAGACTTGGAGCTGGGCTTAGGGCGTCCGGGTGTGCATCCCGCCTCCCTGACACCGCTGTCCCTCGCGGACCCCAAGGAGCCCCAAGGCCAGGTGGGTGCAGCTTCTACCGGGCCCCTCCCGCCTGATGGCTGGCCCGGGTGGCGGAAGTGCCAGTTGCGTGTCTGTTCCACAACACTGTGTGGCTTCCCCAGGGTCCCTCAGGCCTGGCTGTGGCCATTCCAGGTGGCCCCGGGGTCACCTGCTGGTCCTGCCTCCCCAGCTTCGGAGCAGCACTGTGTACCCAGCACTGTGCACCCGGTCTCCCTCCTGCCCAAATTTGTGTTGAAATCCGATGACCTGAGGCACAGGTGTTGTCTGAGGCTTGCAGTGGGCCCCTTTCCCCCAGGAGCATATCCCAGCCTGCAGGTCACCAATGCTGGCATGAACAGAAAGAATGGGTGCCCATCTGTGCCAGTGTTGCTGCCCTCCTCCTCCACTCACTGGTCCACCCATCCTCAGCTCCTCAGCACCAGCACCACATGAAGGGTGCAGGCAGGTGAGCTGGGAGCAGTCAGGACACAAGCATGGGGCTGGATGGTCCTGGAATGTCCCCTGCCCGGTCCTCTCACTACATAGCCCAGGTAGGACTTGAGCTTGCGGTGGTCCTCCTGCCTCAGCCTCCTGAGTGCACCACCTTGCCCAGCTCTTCAAATATTTTTGTTTAGATTTTTCTTTTTTTTTTTTTTGCAGAACTGGGGATTGAACTCAGACCCTTGTGCTTGCCAGGGAAGCACTTATTCCACTGAGCTATCTCCCTGACCTCTAGATTTTTGTTTCTTTCTTTTTTTTTTTTTTTTTGAGTTTGAGTTCTCTAGTTTGTAAACAAGTCCTTCACCAAATACCTTCTTCTGAGCTGACGTGGTTTTTATGATCTCATTGGTGTCTGAAGACAGAAGTTTTAATCTGGACGGCGAGCAGTTCGCTGGTGCTTTACGCTACAGCACTCCTGTGGCTGGGTGCAGAGGCCTGTGCTCCGCCTGCACAGGCTGTGCGCACACGTTGTCTGCACGCGTGTGGGTGTCAGGTGCGTGTTCTGGTGGCCGTGGGCCCCGCTCCTAGGTTCCGGCCGGCGGTGGCTGAGTGCACTTCTGTGGGCCGTTGGGTGACAGGCTCATTGGGTCCCCTGGGTGTCCACATCCCTCCAGTGAGGGGAAGGTGTGGATTGTGCTCTGCCCCATGTGCCCCCGTTTGTGGACGGTGAGTCCCCCCGCTGGTGGGTTGTCACCACTGGTGGTTGCTCCTTGGGGAGTCCATCAGGGCAGCCTAGAGTGTGACCCTCAAACGCAGCGTAGCCTCCGGCGGTGGTCTTCCCCCACGAGTAATGCTCATACGTGTCACAGCCTTGTGGCAGTAGAGCCACAGGTGGCTCGCATCACGCATACATGTGTGTGTACAGGTCCTCCCTGTGCTCAGTCCTTACAGCTGTTTGCAGGGTCCACTTGGTCGCCAGCCAGGGAGGCCTGTTCCTCCTCCTCCCTTTGGATGGCCCGCACTGAGCACAGGTCAGTGGATCTCCCATGGCTGGCTGCACGTGCTTGGTGTGGTGGCATTAAAAAGCAAGTACCTGCTCCATGTTTCTCTTGCTGGATACAGCTCTGGAGTGTTGGCCGTGGCATGTGTCCCCGAGTGCCGGCCTAGGCACTTCCACTTCTGGGCTGCTCTGCCTCACGCCCTGTGACTGCCACACAGCAGTGGCTCCAGGAGCATGGTGTCGGTTTTGTTCTCCTGCGGCCTCATCTGGCCCTTCGTGTGTCCGCTTTCCTGGCAGACACTGTTGGCACACAGAAGCCAGCTGCTGCTGTATGGGCTGGCGCAGCTGGGCCAAGAGGGAACGCTCACATTAGAAAGTATAGTGGCACGAGCATCTGCCTGGCAGGCGTGAGGTCCTGAGTTCGATTCCCAGTACCAAAAAAATGTGTATTTCAGTGCTGGGAATGTAGCTCAGTAGTAGAGCGCTGGCCTAGCATGCACAAGGCGCTGGGCTCAATCCCTCGCACCGCATGCACACACGCACGTCTTCCAGAAGGCAACAGGCTGCCCTGACTCCCCACAAAATGCTCCGCCTCATTTGCAGTACTGACCCCAGCACCCTCTCCGCTTTCTGCAGCAGCCCTGGTGTCCGCTTGCCTGGGGATCTTTGTCGTGCTGTCCTGGCCTCCTCAGGGTTCTGAACCGATTCCAGATGTTTCCCTTTCGTGGTCGTTTTGACTGAGGAAGAGCAGAAGTTGCAGGATACCAAACTCAGAGACTAAGGTGGACGCAGGCGTGGTGCCGTGGCTTGAAGATGTCCAGGAGAGAGGGCTCCAGGCTGCTTCCGAAAGTGCGGGAGCAACAGGCTGAAGTGAGGGGGACAGTGCTGAGGAGACCGGTGGCAGTGTGTCTTTTCCATAGTAATCTTTAAATCTGTTAGGCCAGGTGAGGTGGTGGTGCATGCCTGTAATCTCATAACTCATAATCTGATAGTTCAGGAGGCTGAGGCAGGAGGATTGCCATGAGCTCAAGGCTTAAAACTACATCATGAGACCCTGTGTCAAAAACCCCTATATAACAGTCATCCATTGTCTGCTTTGGCCCTGCTGTGTGAGCGGACCTCATGCCATCCCCGTGTCCCCCTCCAGGCCCCATGCCAGTGCTGACAGCTTCATGGGGTCCATTCCAGCCTTGGCCTCTCACTTCGGTCCCCCTGCTCTGGGTTGGGGAGGGAGGGGTGCGGGCAGGTGGTGTTGGGCCTCCCGCCTGGGAGAGCCCCGGCATGGGTGAAGCCACCATGGCTCTCGGAGACGGCCCTTGCCACTGGCTCCCCTGGGCTGCCCTGCGGGCTGTGAGCAGGGCGGTCTGCGCAGCCCTGAACTGGGGGCCCGAGGCGACCGTCTTGTTTCCGCTGTGTCTGGGCACCCTCAGCCTCATGCTCCCTGCGTTCTCTTGGAAGGCTGGTGTGTCTTTCTGCGCGTTGGATAGGATCAGTTCCCCAGTGCTGCCACTTGAGCCTGGAGTTGGGCGGCTGTTAATTGTGGGAAGGTTTTTAATTTCCAATTTAATTACCAGTGTTATTACCAACTACAATTTACTTTAATTACCAATATTACTTAGATATAGAGCTATTCAGCTTTTCTCTTTCATCTTGTTCCAGTCATAGTAATTTGTGTGTTTTATGGAATTTGTGCATCTCTGAAGCCCGTTCTGATAGAGCGGCCGCTCTGGCTTGCCTGCCCGCATCCCCCTCCCCTCCACCGGGCCCCCCATGCCAGTGCTCAGCTAGTGCTGCCTGAGCTGCCCCTGCCTCTTTCCTCGGTCCGCCAGCATGTGGCTGCTGCTCTTGTCACCCACACCCTTGGGTGCCATCCTGTGGACAGTGGTGACAGGGTTGTGCCTTTCTGGGCTGGCAGTGGAGTGACTTCCTAGGCTTTGGGTCCACTGCGTCTGCCTCCCCTCAGGCCCTGCTGGCCCTGTGGGCAGAGCCCCACCTGCCTCTGGCTGGCTTCTGCCCTGGTGGCCTGCCCTGCCACTTGTGGCCCGTGGCCTCACAGCGTCCACCGCGGCCGCTTGCTGGCGGCGAGTCTGGCTGTGCGTTGCTGTGTTTTCCCTTGGTGACTTCCTCTCCTGTTATGTGGGATGCGTGATTCATGGTGCAGCACCAGGATCCAGGGCGCAAGGTCTAAGGGGTGTGCTAGGCCTGGATAAGATAAGAGACCCATCTGGTGCCGCTTTTGTCCCTGGAGGCCTGTCCCCTGCGTGTCCCTGGCTGGCTTTGCTGCTTTCTTTTTTTTTTTTTGTCTTTTTGAGACAGGGTCTCACTATGCAGTTCAGGCTGGCCTTAAGCTCACTTTGTAGCTCAGGCTGGTCTCGAACTCACAACAATCCTCCTGCCTCAGCCTCCCGAGTGCTGGGATTACAGGCATGCGCGTGGCCCGTTTTCCTCGGCAGTGCCCTCTTCCAGGTAGACTTGCTTGCCTTGGGCCCAGCCTGTGATGGACACCTCTATGCTGTGAACCAAGTAAGCGTCTCCCACTTAATGCAGGGCGTCGGGCGTGTTGTCTCGGCACACAGCGGTAACAGACCTTCCGATGTACAGCTCGCCGCGGTGACCCACGTCCAGCCGTCACTTGCGCCTCACCTTCCCTGCCACTGCCTCTGGCCCTCCCAAGGTTTTCTGCAGGCTGTGCCCCTTCAGTCTCTGCATTCAGAGGGCTGCTCTGGTCCCATCTTTGTCTTAGTGACAACTGGGGAGAGTGTCCCGGCCCAGTGAAGGGTGCAAGGCTTTAGTGACTCTCACGGAGCTGCTGTGACCGGTGCTGACTGGGTTTTGTTCTGTTTTGGTACTGGGGATCCAAGCCAAGGCTTTCATGCTGAGCCCTGTCCCTGGCTCCCGACCCTGCCCTTTTCTCGAGATAAAGTCTGGCTAAGTCACAGAATTGCCCAGGCTGCACTGAGGTTTGCCATCCTGACCCCTGCCTCCGCCTCCCAGAGCTCCAGAATCACAGATCTGAGCCGCCGTGCCTGTGCGTGGGGCTTTGTATGCACTTCAGTTGTGTGTTTCTCCTGGGTAAGTGGACGTGGGAGCAGGATTGCAGTCCTGTAGACACGCGAGCGACTCGGTCCCGAAGCCATCTGCCACCCCTGTGCCCAGCGGGCCGCATGAGCTCCGTGTCCACACGGCACCTTTGCTGTCTGCACGGCTCTGCCTGTTGCAGTTTTGCGAAGCTCCTCTGTTTGTATGAGCAGCCCCTGTCGCATGTGTGTTTGCTGCTCTGGGGCTGCTGCTTCATGGCTTGTGGTTTGTATCCTATTCTACGTTGTTGGCCCCTTTTGTGTTGATCTTTTTTTTTTTTTTTTGTCTTTTTGAGACAGGGTCTCACTATGCAGTTCAGGCTGGCCTTAAGCTCACTTTGTAGCTCAGGCTGGTCTCGAACTCACAACAATCCTCCTGCCTCAGCCTCCCGAGTGCTGGGATTACAGGCCTGCGCCACCATGCCCGGCTTTGTGTTGATCTTTGTATGAGGTTCAGGTAGCGGGTTAGAGATTGGAGGGCATCCAGTTCAGTCTCCATGTTAAGGGCCTTGTCCAAACGAAGGGGGCTCGAGTGGCTGCCTGCTGTGCTCTCTTCCTCCTCTGCTCCTCCACGGGCATTGCAGTGCCCGCCTGGAGTCGTTTTCCTCATGTGAAACTCCTGAGGAGTTCTGAAACATTAGAGAAACATGCTTCGCCCCCCCCCCATGCAGCCTGCTTGAGACACCATGCAAGCACCACAGAGACCCTTGGTTGTCGCTGTGGTGTCAGAGAGATGTTTACCTGGATGTGGAATCAGCCACCCCTTCTTTTTTGGGGGAGGGAGGGGTCAGGACACGCTTGCCTGTCTGCTGGCCAGAGGGAGCTGGGGTCTTCCTGCACCCTGCCCCTTCTCCATCTTCTCAGGCTGCATCTCCCTGGACAGGGCGAGGCTGGACGCTGCTCTCTGATTCCTCACTGTGAGCTGTGTCCCTGGCTTCACGCGCCCTGAGTCCTGGGCTGCTTCCTTCCTGTCCGTGTCTGTCCTCTGTGCACTTCCCTCTGTCCCGCCCTGGGCCCAAGCACTGAGGCTCGGCCTGCCTCAGGAAAGCCGCCCTGCGGCTGTGGTGCAGGTGCTTCCATCACCTGTGTCCCCTCCTCAGACGGCCTTCCATGGCCCTTCTCTTGCCTGTCTTTATTTGATTTCTTTTTGTTTAAATGTGGTTTTTTGAGATAGGGTCTCACTATGTAGTACAGGCTGGCCTTGGACTCACTGGGTAGTCCAGGCTGACCTGGAACTTGCTGGGGTTCTCCTGCCTCAGCCTCCTGAGTGCTGGGGTTACAGGTGTGTGGCACCACGCCCACTTTTTCAGCAGACTCTGGGCATTGTGAATATTCACCAGGCCTCTCACAGTGGTCTTCAGTTGAATTTCACTAACTAGTGCTGTGGAGCAGACTCCTGGCCTTCGATGTCCTCCGTGGGAAGCCCCACTTCTTTGTGAAGAGCGGCCAGCCCTTTCCCCACCCCGTGAACATGCTCCACTTGCTCTGAATTGGCACCTGCTTGTTGTAAAAAATCTCCCGCTCTGCAAATTTTCATTTTCTTAATTTACCCTTCTATTTTTTGGTGTTGGTAATTGAACAAAGATGTTTGTGTATGCCAGGGGCACACTGTACCACCGAGCCGCATTCCAGCCCTTGAATATGATTCTGATGTAAAGCTCATTTCTAAAAATCAATAGCAGCTTTTATATTCTATTTAAAGAAATCTTTTCTCACTTCAAGAATACTATGATGTACTCCTATGCATTTATGGGGACGAAAGAACTTTATTTTTAAGTCATTTTAAACTAAGAGAAAAGTAGTAGGACAAGCAGAACAGCTGGGTGAGGCGGTGCCAGCCTGTAAATCCCAGCCCTGGGAAGCTGAGGCCGGAGCCTTGGGTTCAAGGCCTGCGCAGTCCTGAGCTGCTCCCCTGGTCGGTGAGCGGGTGTGCGTTGCCCGCTGCCTTCTCTTGCCCTTTGCACAGTTTTCTTTCTGAAGCCTTTGTGTCGCATGCACAGGTGGGGCGGTGCGCGCTGCCCAGCAGGACCCGAGGCCTCCACTCTGGTCGCCTACCGCCTGCAGCCCGCTGTGTGCTCGTCATCCCGGGACCGGGTGTGGCACTCTCTTCCCGACCCTTCGCTCTAACTCTAGTTTCCGGGTCATCTCCTGAGCCTCCTACTCCAGGTGCTGACCCTGCAGAAGCCCCTCTGTCTGCGGGGTCACCTGGGGTCACTGCCAGTCCCCAGAGCCAGGGATTGATCCGCGAGGTCACCTTCGTGACGTGAGGGTCGTTTGCCTGGCCCAACCCTTATCCCTCTTTGGCAGAAGGAGCTCATGGCCACCCACGTCAGCAGACGCCCCCCATCTGGTCTGGTCTTGGGGTCCCTGGCTGGAGTGGCAGGGATGCACCTCCACCCTTGTGAGTCTGCAGCCTTTGGTAGCCATGCATTCCCACCGGGGTTGCCTGTGGATTTATTTTATCCCCACCCATCACTGATCTATTTTCTGTCCTTGCACAGGTTTTTCTTGCTCTTTTTAAGGCATTTTCCAACTGCCTTAGTCAGCAGAAGATTCCCAGCTCTTCAGATACTTCCTGCCCTGGAATCTGTCCTTTTCCTTTCAGTGTGGAGCAGGATTATTTTATGCTTCCTACTTTTATTTTTTGTTGTTGCTATGGTTCAAGCCTGGGGCCTTGTGCCCACCAGGGGCGTGCCCTAACCCAGAGCCACGCCACACCTGGAAAGCACGTTCTCGGGGGCGGTGTGCCCTTGCTGCAGGCTGCCTTTGTTGTATACCTGTGTAGCGGTTAGAGCCAGGGCTCGATGTATTTGCAGACCAGGACTTGGGCAGGGGTGGGGCTTCTGTAGCCCCAGCTATCGGGGGCTGAGGGGAGGCCCCCCCGTGCTCCCCTCTGACAGCATTCAGGCCCCAGTGCATCTGGATGGTCCATGCCGTGGTTACAGGGTGTGGTCCATTTTGCCATCCCCGAGCCTTCCTGCCACCGGCCTGTCCCTGCAGAGAGAGCATTGTCCGTGCACCCCGAGCCTGCACCCCTGTGTCCGTCCCGGTGTCTGATCCTTGCTGAGTTTGTGTCTGTGGCCTTCTCGTCCCGAGTCCCGTGGGTTCGTCCTGATCCCCGCAGTGGGGTCCTCCTGGGTCTTGGCCGCCTTGCGCTGGCCACTGTCACCTTGTCACACACCTTTTGGAATTAAGTTCTGGAAGCCACATGCAGAGAGGAGCCTGGGCCTGGGGCGTCTGCGGGGCCAGGGTGCTGGCCTCTCCATGCTCTGGCTCTTGTCTTGGTGAGCTTGCGTAGCAGTCCGTGTGCACTTTGTTAGATTTATTCCTACAAATTGGTATAATTTTAGCTATATGACAATTAAATTTCCCTTTAAGTTACAAAGAAGCAAGTTGGTTTTTTTTTTTTTTTAACAGCCTGGTCACCTTCCCAAATGTGCTGATCCGTTTTAATGATTTACTTTGGCTGCCCCTGGCTCTTCTATGTGTGGGATTGTGCCCTCTGTGGCCATTTGATTTCTGACTTTAACCATTCTGTTTCCTTTCTTGCTTCACGGCTCGGCAAGAACTTCTTGTCCAACCTTGGCCTGTTTTCACACCCAGGAAAAGCTCCCGCGAAGTCCGCTGGTGCTGTCCAGGGCCTGCTCCGATCCATCTTACCACCCTGAGGAAATGTCCTTCCTTCCCTAAACTGTTAGGTCCTTCTTCTTCCCCAGGAATAAGCTGAGCTTTGCTGGGCTTTGTAGTGCTGGGACGGAGCTGTGGCCTCTGTGGTGGAGTCTGTGGGCCGGCCTCAGCGTGCACAGCTCCGTGACTGCCTGGTAGCTCTGAACTCCATGTCCTGCGGTAAACTTGGGGGGCAGGCTGCCCACCTTGGGACTGGATTTCCTGACACCCAGTGTAGCTAGGTACATGGAAACACCTCTCTGCCAGCCTGAGCCCACGCCCGGGGCCCCAGCAGTGCTGACTGGGCCGTCGGGCAGTTTGCCTGGCTACCCTGACACCCTGTGCCATCTGGGTAGGGTTCAGAATGCCTCACCCCACGTGACTGCAGGGGGCGGAGCCACCCACGCTGGGGGTGGAGCCACCCCTGGCCTGCTGGTGTCCAGGGCTTTGCAGCCCCACTGAGGACAGAGGCTCAGCCTCCCACCACACCGCGCTCTCCTTACCGGCTGGGTGCTCTCGGCTTTCTGGTTGCACGAGATGCACCGGGCTGTATTTTGCTCCTTAAAGGATCTGGTAGTAGTGGTCAGGGAGGTTTGTCTGGGAGGTCCTGACTTCTGGGCGTTGGAGTCATGAAATCTGGCGGGTGCAGACGGACCTCACGTCACTAGTTCGTAGAGGCAGATGTGTCACAGGACCCCGGAGGCGGCTTGCGACACTGTCACGGGCACTGTCACGGGTGTGCTGCCGCAGCTCACTGGGGTAGTGGTGTGCAGGGGTGCAGCACTCAGAGCCTGGGGCGTGCAGGAGCCCGGGGAAGAGTCGTGCTGGCGTGCAGGCGCTGGCAGGAAGGGCACCCACTGTGCATCCGATGTGCTCTGTGGGACTCAAGCCGTGTCCTGGAGCGGAGCGGGGCAGAACGCATTCTCAGATCAGGCCCTTGCTGTCTGCTGCTCCGCGGGGCCTCTTGGCACACACTCGCTGAGATCTCTGCATGGGTGACAGGACGGTGACAGGGCGAGGCCAGCATCTCTAGCTCTCCTTGGGTCAGTTGTGCTTTGAGAGGCTGCGCTTTCTTGGCGACGTGCTTTGCTCTAGTACACACTTGGGGTCACTGTGGCGGGCGGCGTGGCGTGT
Organism: Ctenomys sociabilis; assembly: GCA_004027165.1. NCBI lineage: Eukaryota > Metazoa > Chordata > Mammalia > Rodentia > Ctenomyidae > Ctenomys > Ctenomys sociabilis. The sequence continues at coordinate 146,995 of PVKA01000792.1, read as the reverse complement.
GCCTGGGTAGTGCGGCACTTTTTGCTGTAATCCCAGCACTCGAGAGGCTGAGGCAGGAAGATCACTGTGAGTTCAAGGCCAGCCTGGGCTACATAGTGAGACCCTGTCTCAAACAAATAATAATAACATAAGGAAGGAAATAGAAAAAAACAAAAGTAGAGGAGACAAGGACACGCAGCAGAGACCATGGGGCCCACGCTGCCTGCCTGTCTCCTGTGGTCCTTCTGGGCAGTGGTGCTCTCACACCACCCAGTGTCTGTGTTCATGTTTGGCTTCCTCTTTTTTTTCATCCATTTTCCTAGAGACTTCCCATCATGTGAAGTACTTTCTTTCTTTTTTAGTCTTTTTTTTTTTTTTTTGGTAGAATCGGGAATTGAACTCAGACCCTTGTGCTTGTCAGGGAAGCGTTTATTCTACTGAGCCATCACCCCAGCCCCCCCGCCTTTTTTTAGTCTTCTTGAGACAGGGTCTCACTATGCCATTTAGGCTGGCCTTGAGCTCATTTTGTAGCCCAGGCTCATCTTGAACTTGAAATGATCCTCCTGCCTCAGCCTCCCCAGGGCTAGGATTACAGGTGTGTGCCACTGAGCCTAGCCTTTTGAGCTGGGTTTTGGGGGATTGAACCCAGGGCCTCCCACATGCAAGGCAAGAACCTGCCACATGCCACAACATACCCCAGTCTTGTCGTGTTTTACATATCTTCATCACTGTCCTGGTGGAGTCTGTGTAACAGACGAAGGTTCCCAAGAACACTCTGCTGAAGGCCCTCTCACCTGAGGGACCATGCCTGGCTGCAGAGCCACCCTCTGTCCTGCTGGTGGTGGACGGAGCAGCCTCTCAGCCGGCCGTCCTGCTCACCTTAGTGCCCGTGTGGCCCAGCGTTAGCCGAGCCACATGGCCTCTTCCGTGGATTGTGTATGTGGCTCATTTCCTTCATTTCCCACATCTGTTAATTCTCCTTTACCTCTTGAGGACTCCCGCCCCTGGGCCCACACCCTGCTCCTGCCTCTGCCTCGCGAGTGGCAGGGCCTGCAGGTGTGTACCGCAGAGCCAGGCCTGGCCTTGGACTTTCTTCTTCCCGTTCTGCAGATCGTCTTTGCTCTGCTGGTGGTCTCCTTGCTGCGCAGAGCCATTCGTTGGCTCTTGCTGCTATTTCCTGGGCCCCTGAGATCTGTTCTGCACCCTGGCTCTGCTCCACTGGCCTCTTGGTTGGCTTCTGTTGCAACTTGCAGGCAGGTGGGGGGGCCTCTGCGCGGCTCTCGCTGCCCCCCGGTCTCCTGGGTCCACTGTCAGCTTTAGGAATTTTTTTTTTTTCTGAAACTTCTGGAATGTTGTTGGGATTTTGAGGGGGATGAGGGTGTTCAGTTGGAATTGTGCATCCCTTTGGGGTGACCTGAGTCCCTCATGTTCATGTAAATGTGTTTTGTGGACCAGTGTATGCCTGTCTTGGAGAAAGGCCCATGGTTGGCTCAGCTTCAGCTGGGGGTGAAGCCCACATGCCATCCTGGAGCCCAGCGTCTCTGCTGTCTACCAGCCCCACCACTCTGGACTCCTTGCTGATGCAGTTTGTTACCTCCATCTGTGCCATCTGGGGCTGCCCTCCTTCCTGGGGCTCTGGGCCCTGGTGGCAAGGCGCTCGGGGTCTCCCCCGCCCAGGCCCCCCCCCCGCCCAGCCCCCGCCCCAGGCCCCGCCCCAGGCCCAGCCCCCCCCAGCCCCCGCCCCAGCCGCCTTCCCTGGCTGCTTCCACTCTGCTCCACATCACTCTCATCTCTTTCTTTTTCTGCCTCCATCTGGATATTTTGTCCTGAATTATTTTCCACCTCACAAATCTTCTCGTTTGCTCTGCTAATCTCTCCCCAAGCCGCTCTTCAGAGTTCGTCTTCTCGGTTACTGGAATGCTTTATTCCCGAGCTGTGGTCCTGTGTATCGATCCTGGTTTCCAGTGGGGTTCTCCATCTTGTTACCTACATTTCCCGCACATGTTCTGGGCAGTTATTGTAGGGTTGGCGTCTGCTAATTGTCTGATCTAATGTCTTTTTGTAAATTGGTTTTTTATCATTTGGTCTATGGGTCTGTATCTAATGTCTTTTCATAAATCGTTTTTTTTGTTTTTTTCATTGGGGGCTGCTGCTCTCCCAGGCTCCTGGCATTGTTTTATCAATTGCTGGGCATTGTTTGAAAATATTTGATAAGTGCGGAGCAGCACCACTCAGTGGAGGGTGTGGGAGCTGCTCCTGAAAAGTTGGCCGGGTAGCTGGGGCACGGGGTGTACCCCGGGAGGCTGAGGCAGGCGGGTCACAGGTTGAAGGCCAGCCTGGGGAACTGGGTGACTGAGACTCTCTCTCAAAAAGGACAGTTCAGTTACATGGGCACAGCTGGGCTGTGGCGCAGGGCAGGGTCCAGGGCTGCAGTCGGGGGTGGCAGCAGTGAATGCTGCCTTGGGCAGCTCCGGTTCCGGTCCTGAGCCCTGGCTTGTCTCGGAGCCTCCAAATGCTAGCTGGAGCCATCCGGTTTCTTGATAGTTGTTCTCTGTCTCGCCCTGTGTGTGTGTAGCTCGGTATTCTGCAAACACTCCAGAAAGGCACCCCTTGTCAGGTCCCAGCACCGGGGGCCCTTGTGAGAGCCGCAGTGCTCACCCGTGCCCCAAGCGAGGCTGCAGCGGCAGCCGCTGTCTCTGGGGCGCCTGGGGAGCTCGTGGTCAGGGTGCTTGCTGAGTGACTCAGACAATGACAAGGCAGACAGCACACCACGGGTCTCCTAAAGGCATCGCTGCCCTGGTCCTGGGAGCCTGTCCCTGTGCCCTGTGTGCCTGTGCCCATGTCCCGCCCCTACTGTCAGTGTCCCAGGGTCACCATGGCTGCACAGGGAGTGACAGTGGCACTGTCTCCAGGCTGCTGGACAGACACAGGAAATTCCAGGCAGGAAGGGAGCGGGCTGGGCTGGGTGAGGACAGTGGCTGGGTTGGAGCCCAGCAAGGAGACCGGACATGCATGGGGACACAAGAGCCAGAGCAGGGCCAGGACGGGCGCCGTGGGTGGAGGGCAGGCCCAGGTGGGTTGGAGTGGAGAAGCCTGGGTCACCTGCGGGACCTGTGCAGAGGAGGACAGCTGTCTGGCTGCCGCACTGCCTGGCACCAGTGCTCAGGGCGCCAGAAGGACCCCGTACCCCTCTGCTCCTGCAGGCTGAGCACCTACAGTAGCTGCGACACCTGAGCTCGGCTCTGCCCTTGTGCTTCTTGCTCCTAGGGGCCCAGCTTAGCACCCACAAAACGGGCCTGTGGTATCACAGTCCTGTAGGGCAGTCCCCATCTCCACAGACAGGTGCGTGTCTGTCTCCCTCCGGTGCGGAGGAAGAGTCCTGACTGAGCTCAGGGCACCCACCCCAACAGCAGGGAGCCCCCAGAACCGGGACAGCATGGAGGGGCAGCACCCCAGAGGAAGGGCTCCTGCAGTTGCGGTGGCCACACTGGGTGCCCAAGTCCCACGAGGTGACTTGGACAGCCAGGGCGTGGCCATCAGAGGCACCAGGGTGAAGCAGGTCACGGCAAGGGTGGGAGGCGTGCACCCTGGTTGCCGGTCGGATGGGCCTCTCTGTGGAGCAGCCCACATCGTGAGGCTCACACCAGTGACAGACACTGCCGGAGCCCTGTGCCGCCCCTCGGTGGCCCTGCATGCCCAGGAGCAGGCTGCACACGCTGGATCCCGGCATGGCTGTGACCGTGGGGCAGGATCTTGTGCTTGCTCCCCTGGCTGTGACCCGCAGCTTCCTCCTGTGCCTCACCAAGGCAGCAGGGTGGGGACACAGGCGAGCAGGTGCAGGGGGGGGGGGCGCTGGGTCCCATGGAGGGGCTTTCTGTGCGTGAGTGCCCAGCATGTGCCTGCCTTCACAGAGGACCTGTGCTGCCCCTCATGAACAAGGCTCTGCCTTCCTCCTGGCCTTGGAGGATGACCCCATTCCCACACCGTGTCCACCCCTGTGTGGCGGGGGTGGCATTCAAGTGCAGCCACCCTAGCACTGTGTGGCTTTGCCCTTCTCTAAGCAGTGAGGAGATGACATATCTTTTTATTCTTTCAGTACTGGGGATTGAACTCAGGACCTTGTCCCAAGTGACAGTCCCAGCTCTTTTGTGTTGTCTTTTTGGAAGACAGATTAAGTTAACAGGTAGAACCCCTTCGTGTCTCAGCCTCCTTGAGCTGAGGTTGCAGGCCTCCCTCCCTCCTTTTTTTTTTTTTAAACTGAGAGTTGAACCTAGGACCTTTTCACTGCTCAGCCCCTTTCTTATTTTTTTTCATTTTCATACAAGGTCTGGCTGAGTTTCTAAGTTCCCAGAGCTGGGTTTAAACTTGTGACCCTCCTGCTTCTGCTTCGCAGAGCTGGGGTAGCTGTATAAACCACTCTGCCCACCTCTCCGTTGTGCCTGGGGGCTTCGCTTTGGGCAGTCCTGTGGAGCTTGTCACTTTTCTCCCAAGAGTGAGTGCTTTACGTGGAGGGCTGGACCCTCGAGGGTGGCCGGCTGCTGGTGGCCTGCCCTGAAGGGCCACGCCTTTGTGTGGGTTGCTGGCTGTGGCACACTGCCCAGCATCGTCCACACCTGTGGCCCAGACCACAGCAGCTTCTTGGGAGCCCTAGGTCAGGGGCACACGCCAGCATTTCCCGTTGCTGGCTCGTGCTGTGTTCCCCATAGCTAAGCGCCAGGCACCCCTCTTCTACCCTGCCTGGGAAGGGGCTGCAGGCTCTGCTGTGGAGCAGGGGTCCCTCCCCTCTTCCCTGCTGGCCGGCCAGGGTCCTGAGCTCCTCAGAGCCCCGTCGGGGACCGGGAGCAGAAGTTACGGCTGAGCCCGGGCCCCACCTGTCGCACCCACACCAGACTGCATCCTTCACAGAGCCTGCTGTGTGCTAAGCACCCCTCTACCACTGAACTGCACCCTGATTTCTTTTTCTCTTTAAATGTGTTTTTAATATGCAGTGACTCTGAGCCTGTTTTATAGTGCACTTAGGGTGTCACCCTGCTGTGCCACTGTCCCCACCCTCGCCCTGGCATCACCCCCGCACCAGTCTGAACCCCTTTCCACTTCCCACCTTGCAGTTTGGTGGCCCTAGGAGCGCCAAGGTGCAGTGGCAGGGCTGCCCTCTGCCTGGCTCGCTTGTCTTGGCCAGCTTGGTGACTCGGGTTTGATTCCTTTGGGTGTGTGGTCCCTGCAGGTTCAGGGGCTTGCTGGTGGATTTCCGGTCAGGAGCCCTGGAGGGAATGCCCATGTGTGTTCCACGACCCTAGCTCTTTCTGTGCTTGCCTTGACCACTATGACCTTGCGCACGGGTGTCTTGCGTGCCCAGATCTGCCGCGACGTCTGCGGCTCGCTCTTCATGGGTGGGGCTCCAGCCTCCCCAGCTGCCGTCCTGGGGGCCGAGCCTCAGGGATGGGGGTGATGACACCAGAGGCTGGAGTCATGTGGGGCCTTAGCGGGCCTGCGGGCCAGCCTGTCCTCACCAGCCGTCACCCGGCCCGGCAGCCCTGTGGCAGGCACAGCCCCAGTAGGCCATCTGGGGGCCCAGTTCGGAGCACCTCTGCGGATGAGTGCCTGTGTCCCTGCCCAGGGTATTTTTAGCCGAAGCACCCAGTGCTCGGCAAGGCAGAAATAGACTTGGCTTTTTCGGGTTCTGGTGCTGACGGGCTCTGCTCTCGGGGAGCCGGGCTGGGGTGGGGGTGCACACAGAGCAAAAACAACTTCTGCTGTTGGGAAAAACATCTCGCGCCGAGGTGGCTGTGGATGGGAATTATTTCTGTTGGTGAACACTCTTTATGTAAATGCCACGGCACGCTCACATGTGTAATCACAGCAGGCCGGGGGCGGGGGGCGTAATTACGTTTAAAATATCATCTCCATCGGATTGTTTTCCCTGTTCCTGGAGTCCAGTGATTCCAGGCTCTGAAGGTCCTCGGGCTCTGCCCCAGGGGAAACGCCCCCCATCCACTTTGGAGCCACCCCCTCCCCGTTCTGGTTTCCTGTGCAGCTGCTGATGGGGGAGATCTCCTGCCCAGATCCAGCAGCACCCAGTTGAAGGTCATGGCTGCAGGGCTGCTTGTGCTGCAGGTGCCACCCTCAGAGCAGCCTGTGGCCCTGCAGGGTGGAGGGGCCCAGGGGCCTGGGACACTGTGGCTGGGCTTATGTGAAGCACCTTGTGGTCCAGATGTAGGGCCTTGAGGGCTGGGCCACTCTGATTCCTTTCCCAGGGGCCCTCACCCAGCCACAGCAGCCCCCACTGACTGAGCTGTCTAGTCCTTACTGAGTGGGGTGCTGTTGCAGAGGAGGCCAAGCGTGCCTGAGCCTGCTGGACCTAGAGCTGTAAGACCTATGGGTCTCGGGGTCCAGTTACCACATCCTGTAAGCTGGCCCCCCTCCCAGGACTTCTGATCCCACCCTCCCTGAATAGGACCTACACCTGGATGACCCAAGGCCTTTCCCCAACCTGGGGACGCACAACCTCAGGGTTAGGGGTGTGCATCTGGTGGTCCTGCCCATTTGCTGGGCTGCTGTGAGGCTGCTGTCCTGGTATGTTTGGGAAGTACTGCAGGCCTGAGAATGGGCAGTCGGTAGGACCATGTGTTTCCCTCGGCCCCCCAGCACTGAGGGTGCCCTGCACACGTCAGTAGAGGAGGGGTGCGAGCTCTGGAGCGGACCTGCGGGCTTCATGTCCCCTGCTGGCACCTGGCCAGGGCAGGCTGGTCAATTGCCTGGGTATAGACTGGCTGGGAGCCCCGTGGAGCCAGTGCCCTCTGAGGCGTTGCAGGGCCACTCTGGGCCCTGGCCCTCTGCAGAGCTAAGGGCTAGGGGCCTCTGTCCCTGATCCAGTCTAGTCCAGTCTAGTCTGGTGTGTCAGGGACAGCAGGAGGCTGGGTCCCGCCCTGGACATCCCACCCACTGGGCTCTGCTGTTGACAGAGATAATGCCAAGTGGCTCTGTAGGCACCAGGCCCGCCTGGCCCCATGTCCTGGTGCTGGCCACTCTCGGGAGCCATGGAACAGGCAGTGCTGGCCCCTCATCTGCCCTGCTTCCACTCTTGGCAGTTTCCCAGCAGCAGAGCCACTGCTCTGCCTGTCCCCAGAACCCAGCTCTGTCCCCAGCCACCATGCCACTTGCTGGCTGTCCTGCATCCTGTTCCCAGCTCCCGCCACCCTCAGAAGTGTGCTTCTGGGTCTGGGTGGTTGCCCTCACCACCAGCCCTTGGGATAGGGCCAGGCTGGTGGGGGACATGGAGAGGGAGGTGTGCGGAGGTTGTGTGACCAGATCTTATCATTCAGGCTGGCGCAGAGCAGGTCTGTCCTCAGCCTCAGGAGCGTGGCAGATCAGGGTACAGTGAGGCGTGCCTGCAGTCTACGTTCTGGGTGGCTGAGGCAGGAGGGTCACGGGTTTGAGCTGAGACACTGACTTAGCAAGTCCCATCTTGGAGGATTTTCAAAAAGGGCTGGAGGTGGAGCTCCGTGTGGAGGCCCTGAGTTCAGTCTCTAGCGCTGCAAATGATAATGATGATAATGATAAAATTAAAAAATAAAGGATTTTGCAGGCGAGGACAGAGCCACCCTCCTGGCCACCCACAGGCATCCACCTAATAGGCCGGTTTTGTGCTCCAGTGCAAGAGAAGCCCGAGCCGGTGCCACTGGAGAGCCGCTCCTGTGTCCTCATCCGCCGTGACCTCGTGGCGCTGCCCGCCAGCCTGATCAGCCAGATCGGCTACCGTTGTCACCCCAAGCTCTACTCGGAGGGGGACCCTGGGGAGAAGCTGGAGCTGGTGGCAGGTGAGTCCCTGCGCCAGGGCTGTGCGCAGATGCCCGCCTGCCTGTGTGCTCAGAGCCAGGAACATCTCAGTCATCCTCAAGCAGTCAAAATAAAGAACACCGTGAGTTGCACGATTTCCTCTTAGAAGAAGAATATGTCATTAAGGGAGTTATTCGATTGAATTAATTTTGCATTTTAATTGAATCCCCCGGGCTGGCCCCATTCCTGATTGGCAGGGGCTCCATTTACTGGGCTGTAATGTAGGTCACAGATAGTGAGGAGCACACAGTGGGTGACAGCAGTGTCCCCACCCCAGTGCCTGCTGGTCTGAGTGTGGCGGGCAGTGATCTCAGCCCCCAGCAGCAGCTCTCAGCCCAGGGCCCTTCCGTAAGGGCAGTGGCTCTGCGCACAGACTTGGCTTTTGGGGCTGGGCTTTGAGCAGTCTCATAGCTCTTTGTAAATTTTTAATCATCCATGGCTCTGTCACTCCAAGGGGCTGTGGGGCTGTTTGTCTTCGTCAAGAAAGATCCATAGTGGGCTGGGTAGGGTCCCCAAGCAAAGCCTCGAGCGTGGGGTATCCCACCCTCACCAGCCGGCTGCATGCCCTGGGCAGTCTGGTGCTGCACACCCATGGCACCCTCTGCTGTGACCACTGACAGGCCCCGAGTCCCACCCCTGCTGGCTGCAACTGTGCTGGGGGATGGCTGGGTGAACAGGGTGGCGAGGTCCCTGGGCGCGTCCTGGGTACCTCCCAAGGAGGTCTGGGGCTCGGAAGAGGTGTGCAGCCCCACCTGCAGCAACAGCCTGTGTTTGGGGTTTGGGCTGGAGGGGTGTCCAGAAAGGGGTTTTGTGGGGCCTGACAAGGCTTTCTGTAGGGGCAGGGACATGGGAGCCCTGACAGGGAAAGTGTCTGGGGCTCCTTGAAGTTTTGAGTGTGGGGAAGGGAGCTTTGGGGAGCAGTACTCTTGTGACCCTTGACATTGCGGTCCCTGGAGCAGAGTCCCTTGGAACCAGGCCCCTCATGCTGCAGAAAGAGTTGACCAGAGTTGGCCCTGAGGCTGCAGGCAAGGGCTCCCCAGGGGTGAGCGGGTCCCTTGGAGGACAGACACAGCTCCTTTCCTCATGCACAGTCAGTACCCACTGTCTCACAGATCCTAGAAAAACCCAGATAGAACAGGGAAGGCCCCAGCAGCGTGGGGCTCTGGTGTCCCCCCAGGGTTCTCCCTGGCCTTTTCCTGGTCTGTGCCCCCCCACAGGTGCTCTGTGCTGCTCCCGGCGCCCAGTCCCGTCGCTTTGTGCGTGGGGGATGCACCTGGGCAGGCCTCTGCTTGCTCTGCAGGGACGGGGTCTCCTCTGGACACAGTAGGGAAGATCATGGCAGGGCAGACTTCTCACTGCAGAGGCTCTGTGGAACCTGTGAGGGCAGCTGGGTGCTGGGACACACGGGTGGGGGGACCCTGGGGCTCAGAGCAGAGACCATCAGGTGGGGCGAGGCAGCTGCACCCCAGTGGGACCCCGCATGCTGAGTGTGGCCCTGGGAGCCCCTGAGCAGTGCTGTTGGGCCCAGGCCCTCATGCTGCGTATTTGCCGGCCGCAGGCTCTGGAGTCTACATCACGCGTGGCCAGCTCATGAACTGCCACCTCTGTGCAGGGGTGAAGCACAAGGTCTTGCTGCGGAGGCTCCTGGCCACCTTCTTTGACAGGTAGGTGGGGGTGGAGCCAGACCACAGAATTCCTGGGGCTCATGTACTCCCAGTGCGTCCATGTGGCCTGGCAGTGTGAGGGCAGCGGGGCGGCTCCTAGCGGGTGACCCATACCAGGGCCAGAGCCAGCCTGTGCAGGGTTGGCCTTCCTGCCATTTTCCAAAGCCCAGCCCCCAATGAAGCAAAAGTCACATCTTCCCTGTCATGAGTCTGGGTCACCAGCCCTACCTCCAGCTGTGCAGCTCACTCAGGTGACCTGGGGCCTCAGACGGGGCTCAGGGTGCCTGGGGCAGCGACTCAACCCACTGGGGGAGCCAAGGCCCCACCCTGTCCCTGTGACGGTAGCTTCCTGCTCCCCAGGGTGGATGTGACCCAAGGGAGGCTGCTGCGACAGTTGGGGCTCTGGGTCGTGCAGCCCCGTGGCCCACTCTTCCCTCGCCCTCTGCAGGAACACGCTGGCCAACAGCTGTGGCACTGGCATCCGCTCTTCCACCAGCGACCCAAGCCGCAAGCCGCTGGACAGTCGAGTTCTGAACGCTGTGAAACGTGAGTGGCCATGGTCCTGGTGCAGGGGGTCCTGGGAGCCCCTGGGTGTTCAGGTGCTGGCTGGGGAAGGTAGGGTGGGGGGTCTTTAAGGTGGCTCCAGGAGGGGAGGAAGGGAGCACTGCCCAGCCGGTCTCGGGGTGCTAACGTCCTTGGGAGGTTTCCAAGTGTGATGAATTCAGCTGCGAAACTATTTTAATATGTGAAATAGATCTAATTTTCCTTTTTGAACAAAACCCCTTATTTACATGTTGAGGTTATTTTGAGCCTTTGCCATCTGTTCGGCCGGCTCCTGCCTCCCGCCTCGGGGTGGGTGGTGGGCCCGGTCCAGCTCCATGGGTGCTCCACCCTCAGCTCTGTGGCCCCACAGAGGACAGAGGTGTTGCAGCCCACACTCCGGGGTGGGCTGGCCTGGCCAAGAGCATCAGCATGAAAGACACCCCTGTTTTCTTGCCTTAAAAACCCCTGATGCCAGGCACAGTATCACATGCCTGTCATCCTAGCTCTCCTAGACTGAGGCAGGAGTTGCCTTGCAAGTTCAAGACCAGCCTGGCCTACAAAGTGAGCTCAAGGCCAGTCTAAACTGCATAGTGAGACCCTGTCTCAAAAAGACGAAGGAGAAAGAGAAGAAAAGCCCTGGTGAGGCTGATCCCACTTGTAACAGGGGCCTTGGCAGTCTGTCATTGCTGGTGACAGCACAAGGTGACAGCAGGCCGCAGACAGTGGGGCCGACTCCAGCCTTGGTCCCTGGGGTGAAAGGAGGCTTTTAATGGGTGGCACTGCCTGCATCTGTGGCTCCCGAGCCCCAGAACAAGTGGGCTTCCCTTGTTGTCCCCTCAGGGGTCCTGCACATAGTTGGGGATAGGGAGCCCCACCAGCACCTCGAAGGCTCCGCTTGGGGAGGGCTCAGGACCGAGCAGTGACAAAGGGACCACAGTCTGCAGGTTCAGAGAGCCGGGTGCCTCGTGGTCTCTGGAGGCAGTGGCGTGGAGGTAGGGCAGGCCCTGTGGGCCCCCTCGTCCCTGGAGCCCCAGACATTCACAGCGCCATGGGCCTGTCCCACCCCCCGCAGTGTACTGTCAGAACTTCGCCCCCAGCTTCAAGGAGAGCGAGATGAATGTGATTGCCGCGGACATGTGCACCAACGCCCGCCGCGTGCGCAAGCGCTGGCTGCCCAAGATCAAGTCCATGCTGCCCGAGGGCGTGGAGATGTACCGCACCGTGATGGGTGCCTCGGCCGCCAGCCTTCCCCTGGACCCCGAGTTCCCGCCCGCTGCCGCGCAGGTGTTCGAGCAGCGCATCTATGCCGAGCGGCGGAGCGACAAGGCCACCATTGTGGCCCTGAGAACGGACGCAGTGAACGTGGATCTGAGCGCTGCTGCCACCCCCGCCTTTGATGCTGGCGAGGAGGCGGACGGGGCGGGCTCCGTCATCCAGGAGGTGGCCGCCCCCGAGCCACTGCCTGCTGACGGCCAGAGCCCGCCACAGCCCTTCGAGCAGGGCAGCGCCAGCTCCAGCAGGCCCCAGACACCGGCCGCCACCCCGGCTGCCAGGAGGCCCGAAGGCACTTATGCAGGGACTTTGTAAGGGGCCCGCGGGCCTGCTCGCGAGGGACGAGTACTAAGCCGCTTGCATGCGTTACTAATACAAACAAATGTGATCAAGCCACTTACCTACTGAACTGCTACTGCTGCCTGACAAAAATGTGATTTTTATTCTGCCTGTATTTAAAATGGATGAAGGAAAATGCACTCACTATACTGTAAACAGCTAGGCCACTGGCCACACGCTGGGGCACGCCACGGCCTGCCCCTCCCTGGGGGCGGAGGCCTCCAGCCCTGGTGCCCGCCTGCGCTGCATTGCCCATGCTTCCTGCTCCTCCTGCCCGGAAGAGGAAGGGGACAGTGACTGGGGCTGGGCAACACTCCGCTTCTTCTACCGTGGCAGCGTGGTGTTCCACGGCCACACCCTCTTCATTTTCCTTCTTCCTGAGATGCCATCCACGTGGATGAGAGTGTGTGGGTGTGTGTGGGTGAGCACGTGGGTGAGTGTGCACATGTGGGTGAGTGCGTGGGTGTGTGTGGGTGAGCACGTGGGCGAGTGTGCACGTGTGGGTGAGCACGTGGGCGAGTGTGCACGTGTGGGTGAGTGCGTGGGTGTGTGTAGGTGAGCACGTGGGCGAGTGTGCACGTGTGGGTGAGTGCGTGGGTGTGTGGGGGTGAGTACGTGAGCGAGTATGCACGTGTGGGTGAGAGTGTGTGGGGGCGTGGGCCGGCGATGGCCATCGCTGATCCCCGGCGGAGGAAGGACATTGCGGTCCCCCATGCCATGTCCTTGCTCTGCCCCAGCCCTCTGTGCTGCAGCCCCTCAGCACCCCCTGGAGACCCAGTTCTCCCCGCCTGCCTACAGGCTCCCCACCCCGGGCCACCACAGGTCCTATGCAGCTGCAGTCACCCTCTGACGCCCCAGCCACTCTGGGATTTTGCTTGTTTGGTATTTTTGTTTAGTTCAGATTTATTTCATATATGGTTTAGAAACTTTTAGACCCAACAGAGCAAAAAACTGGTGAGGGGCACATATCCCTGTCCCCCGCCTGCCACAGATCAGGGGCGAATGCAGACCCATGGCCCCCTTGGGCTAGGGCCCACCCACCTCCCACAGGAGGTCCTGGGCTGCAGCCAGGACACATGCAGGCTGGGCTCGGGCTGGGGGGCCTGCGGTGTGGCACAGACCCTTGGTGACACTGGACCTATTGTGCCACCTCTGTGATGCCCCAGGCCACAGAGGCAGTGGGGGGCGGGAAAGGGTCCCAGGGCTCACCAGCTAGCTTAAGGCCGAGTTCTTCCTAGGAATTGGAAGCTTGATTTCCCAGCAGTAGGGTTCAGGTGATGGGGCATACTTCTGGCCACCAGCCTGGGGTCCCTTGAAGCAGTAAAGCCCAGCGGCTCCTAGTGTGGCCAGGGACCCCCACCAAGATTTGATCCTTATGCTGTTTCCTGTTCCTCTGTCCACCCTAGTTTGTTTCAGTTCCCCCACCTATGTGCACACAGGCTGCAGGCTCCCCCCATCTGGGGGCTGGGGACTGAAACTGCAGCAGGGGCTGGTTTAGACCCCCCACCCAGCTCCCATTCCTGTGGGTGCTGCCTCTCCAGTGGGGAGGCCTTGGGGAGACTGCCTGCTCTCCAGAAAGCTCTGGTGGCCTTGGAAGGAGTGGGGGCTATGGGCAGGACCAGAAAGAGACCTCACCCCACTCCCTGCCCCTTGGGGCCAAGTTTAGGGAGACCCAGGGAACCCCTGCATTGCTGGGGCAGCAGGTGACACAGAGGCTCATAGTTCCCACTAGGCCTGGAATTCCCAGCCCAGAGCTGCCCACACATTGGGGGCTCAGCAGGAATGGAGCCTCTGGGAACCTGGACCACACCTTGCTGGTGCTGGGGGGCCTGGGTGGTGAAGGCGACGGTGGCTGAGGACCAGCTGCACCCTGGCCCTCCGGAGCTTGCCTTCATCTGCCCCCATGTACCTCCCAAATGTGCACTTTACTTTGACCATCCCTGGGGACCTTTGGGAGATGGGCCTGCCTGTCCCTGCTGTTGCAGGCTCTGTCCCACCTTCGCTCCACGATGGGTGTGGCCCCACCCTAGGCCAGCACAAGGAGGGCAACGCCAGTCGCTGGAGGGGGCGGCTGCACAGAACGCCTGACTGCTGCTCGGGCCAGCACAATGCCCCGCACCCTGCCCCTTAGTCCTTTATAATCGCCGTCTGTTTTGTTGTACTAGGTAAGGAAGGCAAGAGCTATAGGTGAAACTTAATAATAATACTTCAATGTGAATGGGTTCTGAGCTCTCCCTGCGCCCCGGGCGGGCCGGGCCGAGCGTTTTGCACTAATGCGTCCTGCGGGGAGTGGGGCAGGGAGCGTTCACAGAGGTGCACGGCCGATGATTGTACCTGCCAGGCGCTCCCTGCACACCCTGAATGTACCGCGGGCGGCGGGCGGCGGGCCTGGGCTCGGAGGGGCCTTCCAGAGTGCCTTAGCATCTTTTGATCATTTTTCCCAAGGGAAACCAATTAGGAACCCCAGACCCTCCCCCTCCTTTGTTTACAAGATGACTAATTCCAGAATCGGGGCGTCTTGTCCCGCCAGTGTGACCCAACTCACCCAGACCCCGTAGGCGAGAGGCAAGCCACTCAGTATTTATGAGATGTCTGCACCCCTATTCCTAAGCTTGACTACTAGCAATACGCATATACTATATAGAGTCTATTATAGAGCTAAGTTATATCGGCGCCTTTCCGCGAGGACAGTTGGACTGCTGAGGCGGGTGCCGGCCTGGGGTCCAGCCCCAATCCCGCTCTCCCCTCCTCACCCTCCCCCAGCGGATGGCCCAAGAGGCAGCTGGGACAAGTGCAAAAGGTCCAGAGGAAGGAACCAGAGATGGGCCAGGTACTGTGAGCTCCGTGGGGCGGCTGCCTGGCTAGCGCGCCTCAGTACTTGAATTCTGTTCTTGTTTCCCACTCCGGGTCCACACACCCGTGTTCTCTGTGGCTGCTTCAGTTTGCATCTGATTTGGTGTCTTACTTTGCCCCTGAAAGTGGATGCAGCTGTGAGAGGTGATGGGAGGGCCTTTCTCGGGGGTCCCGAGCTGTGAGGTGCTGGGCAGGTGGCTGGGAGAGGGCTGTGTGGTCTTACCTTTGTTCCCCGTCAGCTCACCATTGTGTTTACGTGTAGAGCTGGGTGCACCGAGGTAAGGACGCCTGAGAGCTGTTGTCGGGCCAGGTGTCCCCACGAGGGGACTTCGGTGCGGCTGTGTTGCCCATCCAGCAGCTGGCACTGCTGGCCCAGCCCTGCCCGCACCATCCCGCTGTCCCCTCCACCGGGACAGGCAGGGCTGCTGGACCGCGGAGGACGCCCGTCCGCCGTGTTGCGCCTGTGCGGAGCAGCTGCTTCCAGATGTGCCGCGGCCGTGCTGGCCACACAGGGCCAGCCAGTTCTGCCGCGTCTGCGGGAGTGTGCGGGCTTGGTACCGGTGGTTTTCAAATGGCAAAGGTGTTTTGCTTTTGTTTGCTTTGTTTTGTTAAAAAGAAAAGCAATGGGAAATGATGCAGGATCTAAGCCTTCAGGTTGGCCAGCTCGCCCGTGTTCTATCAGTCGCCTCCGTTGTTAGCGTTTTGCACGATTGTGATTTTTATGTCAGAAGAAGCCAAAACTCGCAATACTATTTTTAGCAGACAAAAAAAAAAAAAAAAAAAAAAAAAAAAAAAAAAAAAAAAAAAAAAAAAAAAAAAAAAAAAAAAAAAAAAATCCAGAACTAAGTTTAAAACGTATAAATATTTTTGACTTGAACATTCAGATGGCACTGGGTGCAAATAGAGCATTCATCCTTCAGACAGAATGTTTGGAGAAGAGACTTAGAAAGGAGGCGCTTGTTTTCCAGGATCTGTTAGGGGGTAGAGTAGACTGTAAAACAATAAGTTAATGAAGGAGACTGTGCCTGTGCTGTAGGAGGCTTCCCGGAGCGACGCTGGCTTTCTGTTTTCCTTTAAGAGGAGGAAGCCTTTGTTTTGTCCTTCCTGCGTCCTTCCTCCTCCCTTTCTGTGCTGTTATTCATAGTGACGAGACTGTTAACTTTGTAGCCATGGCTGACAACATTGTATCAATAACTGACCAACGCCAGGTGCGCGTGCAATCAGGGGAGGTGGAAGGCCGTGACTGCCGAGCAAAAGACGTCACCGTTCATTGTAAAGCGCTTTGTAAAATTCACATTTACAGAATAATAAAGTCAGTTCAAACCCATGGCTCCTGGGCTTTGCTTAAAGGCCACTGATGGGTGTGGGATGTGCAGATGTCAAAGAGGGCCTGGATGTCAGGGCTGGTGGCCACCTGTGCCAGAGGGTCCCTGGCTTGGGATCCAGGCCACTTCGGCCCTCAGGGGGCAAGGAAAAACCATCCCAGACTGGCTGAGAGAGACAGGAGCCTGACCTGGGGTCCAGGACTGCCTGACCCTGCCCCAGTGCCCACAAAGAAGGGGACAGGTGGGTAGGACGCCACAGTGACACCGAGGGAACCTGACTTAATTGCCTATAAAATGAAGCAGCGCCCTTCTCTGGACAGCCTACCACCCCCAGGTGGGCAGAGGGCTCCTTGAGATGGGCAGGGCCTTTCCAGGTGTGACCCAAGCCCCGAGGCCTGCCTCTGGAGGTACTTGGGTCCTGGGGCCAGCTGCTTGGGTTTCTTGGATCCTGGGCTTCTTCCACATTGGCTATACCTGCCTGGGATAGGAGCCTGGGGCCTGGCCCTTCCTACCTCCATCCTACAGTCCTCCTAGAGCCAGGGGGCATTCAGTGGTCCCCAAGAGAGGACCTTAGAGCCAGAGCCCTCACTGCAGGCAGAGGGAGGATGTTTCTGCCTCAGGCCTGAAGGCTGCCCATTGAGAATGGGGTGCTGGTTTGGGGTCCCCTGAGCCAGCTTCTTTAGAACCACAACATCACACTGCCCTACCCAGAAATCCAGGAAATCCGGTCTCAGCCTGCCTGTCTCACCCCAGCCCCAGGGCTCAGATGAGTGTGTTCATGCCCGTGTCCTGTGTGAGGGGCTCCTTGAGTTGTTAGAGCCCTACCCTTGGCTCTTCACCCCTAGGCCAGGTGCCCAGCTGCCAGGGAGGTCCCAGAGACCCAGCCCCAGCGGGTCCCAAGCCCACAGCAGCCAGGATGGCTGAGGCCCAGGTAAGCAGGCTGTGTGCAGGGGTACTTGGGAGTCGGCTCTGGAACTGAACACTGCCTGCCCTGAACGCGCTCTCAGGCTCCCTGGCTTTTCAGAAAGGGGGGCAGACAATTGCCACCAGCGCTGTCCTCAGCCTGACGTGCCCTTGTCATCACCCCCAGGTCAGGATGCAGGGAGGAGAGAGCCAGCTGGGCCAGACCAGGGTCTTGTCGAAGCCCTCTGCTGCTGCCAGAGCCACAGGGCCTGGCCAGGGCAGGGCATCTTGCCTGCCTGGGGCAGCCGCTCCCCATGCTGCCATCCTCCATCACAATCCTGACCCACGTGGGGCAGAGAGTCCCCTCTGCGGGAGTCTGAGCCAAGGGCAAGGGCTTTGGGGACAGCAGAGCTGGGTAGGAGCCTTATTCTGTTTCAGGGGCGTGGTCTGGCCTGTCTGTCTTCCTTCAGGACAGCCAGGTGAGCTGTCACGAGCCCCTGCCAGGGATCTCCTGAGGGCAAGGGGGTCCCTGCTGAGGGTGCAGGGTGTGGTGACAGGAGCCTCCCTCTTCTACTCGGCCTGCAGGAACCCAGCTGTCAGGGCCAGGACCACTGCCCCCACCTCAGCCAGGATGTGCAGTGGGAGGAGGTGGACCCAAGTCCTGTGGGCTTCGGCCCTTGAGCCACAGGAAGCCTGAGCCACTTGGACTCTGCCCACAGGAGCCCAAGGCCACCGCATTCCCCAAGTCTGTCCATTCCTGGGAGGGGACAGAAGGGGCCTGGGATGGGGGTGTGGGAAACACAGTTCCCCCAAGGAGTGCAGCCACCTGGAGAGGAGATGAGTATGGACCTGGGACTGGAGTCTTCCTTCCCCTGGGGGTCCCAGTGGCAGGGTCCTCCTGGCCCTGCAGGACCCAGCAGCCTGAGAGACCACTCTGGGTGGCCTCAGCTGCAGGGGACAACCTGGGAGCTGGGGAGCACTTGGGCGAGGCAGCAAGGGTGCCGCCATGGGTGGGCTGCTCCCAGCCTCATGGGCCCTCCCTGACAGATCACCCCAGGCGCGGGGGGCGGGGAGATGCATGATGCTGCCTTCGGAGGGGCATGGAGAGTTCCAGAGAGGGTGGCTGAGCCAGCATGTCTGTCCTGGTCCACCACATAGAATGGGACAGTGGTGACCAAAAGAGGGGCCAGCTGTGTCCCTTCTGGGTTCCAGAGTACTGTGTCCGCCATGGCAGCCCTGACAGGTCCTGCCCCCTTCCCAGCAGCTCTGGCACCCAGCCCAGGCCCTGTCTCCCTGTGGGGCACAGAGGGCAGACGCCCTTCAAGCTTGCAGCTGCAGGCCCCACTGGAAGGGCCCTCTCAGGGTGTCTCTAGACCTCGGCCTCTAGCGCCCCTGGCTAGCCTCTTTCCCCGCAGCCCTACTCCTTCTCAAGTGGTGCATGACTGCCTGAGTGTGTAAGGGGGTGGAGTAGAGAACAAGCCAGCCGGCTGCCGGGAGTGCTGGGGATAGGTCTGCCAGGGTGTTATGAGGGCACTTTGCTCCCCATGCTTCAGAGAGGTCACTTCCCCCGCGTGCTCTGCGCCCCAAACCTTGCACCCCCAGGAATGGGTTGAGCAGCGGAGCAAACAGCTGAGCACAGCCCCGCAGAGGCCCTCAGCACACAAGGAACCCACGCCTGGAGCAGCAGGAGCCTGGCCCGGTCCATCGGGGAGGTGCAGCTCAGGCCTTCCAGGGGGCCCACGTGCCTTCAGGGCCAGGGAGCCTCACACCAGAGGCCACACTGCACCCAATCTCCCTGCTGCGCCAGCATCGCCAGAGCCTTGGTGCTGCTGGCACCCAGCGCTTGTCTGCTGGCTTTTTGGGTGCCTGCCTGGTTCCATGCTCTGCTTCCCCAGCTTTGGATTCCTGATCCCAACACCACGCACCTCATTAGGACACAGATCTGGCTCTGCAGGGCAGGTGTGGGCTGGGACTGCACTTGACAGCTGCCCAGCGGCTCTTCCTCAGGCTCTGCTGGGAGGATCGGAGCTCGGCCAGGATCCCCAGAGGACAGGCTCGACCTTTCCCTCACAGGCTGTAGACTTGGACGCAAAGACCGTGGGACCTGGGGTGTGGACGGCACCGTGAGAACAGTGAACTCGCCCCAGCTGCCTCTGTGGCCCCTGAATCCACACAGCCTTTTCCTCTTGGTGCTAGAGATGAGCCCAGGGCCTGGTGTGCACTGGGCAGAGCCTCCTCCTAGCGCTGCGCTGCCCTTTTTCATTTCTATTTTGAGGCAGGGTCCTGTGCAGTTTCCTGTGCTGGCTTTGGTCTTCCGATCTGCCTCTGCTTCCTGGGCCGAGGCTCGCTCCACCACACCTGGCTCTCACTGCTGTTTTCAGAGCCTGCTGTGAGGGACTGTGGTGACCCCAGGGGGCCCCGATGTCCTGATTCCCGCGTGGCCATGGGTCTAGGCCGATGTTTGCTTTGCGGGCTTTCTCTTATGCAGGGGGTACTGGTGTGTAAGTTGCCCCATCTCACTCTTGTGCCAACATCAGGGGCTGGGGTACTTTGACTTTTTGTCAAATTGGTGGATACTTTAAAAAATCAGGGGTGAGGGTCAGCAGGAGAGGTGTGCCCCGTGTGCAGGAGGCCCCAGGTCCACCCTGAGCTCTGGAAAAAGAAAACATAGAAATGGTGCCCAGATCTACTTTTCAGGTCTTTACCCCCTTGAGAGAAGAGCCATCCAAAACAGCAGCTGGCGTGGACAGATACTTCTCAGAAGTGCCAGCGGCCACCAGATCCATGAAGAAATGCTCACACCATTACAGAAGGGCAAATTAAAACAATACTGAGGTTGTGTCTCGCCCCGGAAAGACTGGCGTTTGTCATGAAATCAAGTCCCGACAAATGCTAGGGGCTGGGGAGTGGGGAGTCCTTCTATTTTTATTTTGTTTTCGTCTTTTTGAGACAGGGTCTCCCTATGCAGTTCAGGCAGGCCTTGAACTCACGTTGCAGTGCAGGCTGGCCTGGAACTCCCCAGTGCTGGGACTGCAGCCAGGTGCCACCACGCCCTTTTACGAAGTCCCTGCGAACCCTTGGTGGGAGTGTAAGCCAGCACAGCGCCCGGAGGTCAGGGTGGAGACTGCTCAAAAACCAAAACCAGAGGGTGCGTCTGAGACAGCTGCCCTCATCCCCCAGCGGCCGCGCCCGCCCGAGCACCCAGCAGCACTACTCGCAGCAGTCGGATCTTGGAAGCGGCCCGTGTCCACCAAAAGTGCAAGGACACAGACAACGCGTGATGCACCGGGCACTGCTGCGTGAGGAGCGCGAGCCTGGGTCGTTTAGGAAGGGGGTGGCCTGGTGGCCACAGGGCTGAGTGAAACGAGTCTGCTCAGAGGTGCTCAGGTTCCATCATGTGAGAAGCCCGAAGTAAGAAGGTAAAAAGCAACATATAAGACCCACAATGGGGGTCAGGGACCATTCCTCAGACGGAATGGCCAGGGCACGGGTGCACACCTATGACCCCAGCCCTCAGGAGGCTGAGGCAGGAGGGTTGCACAGCCAGCCTGCACTACCCAGCCAGACCATCTCAAAAAAGATAAAGAAAAAAATAGATAAATGAACTGAAATGAAATTTTTAAAAAGGAAGGGACCAAAAGAGGGAGGGGAGGAGAGACAAAGAACTAAGCTATGTAATAAATACGCACCGGCGCTGTGGAGGAGTCATTATGGATGGTCATAGAAAGAAGCCTAGTCATAGAAAGAGCTCTCCGGGTATTAGTACACCTGGAACCCTGGGCCACCTGACTTGGGTGTTCTGCGGAGGTCACGACGGTCTCTGGGTGTTCATACTCTGGGCACCACGAGCTGGCAGGCCCTGTCCCTGGGCTGTGGAGGCCCGGGATGCCATGCTGACGGGGTGGGGGTGGGGTGGCAGGAACGCGCCCCCCTCTGCTGGCAGGATGCGTGGCCTCCATGCGGCCTGGTGGGGCACGTCCCTGGCCCAGTCCTTTGCCCCAGGCTGTTTCCCACAGACTTGGAACTACTGGCTGCGGAGGGGAAGAAGAGGAGGCTGCTGGTCCCGGGGGCCGTGGGGGACCCGAGGGGACACAGCTGGGGCAGAGTGGACCGTAGCAGCCAGGGCTGGGGCCAGTGGGGTTTGCCTCGCGGAGCCTGTGGTGCACGGGCTGGCAGAGGGCGCGTGGCATGGACCCCGGCGTGTAGCAAGTGAGGGTGGCAGAGGAAGCAGTGCCCCCCCAAGGGAGCTCATGCATCCCTAGGCCGCGGGCCCGGCCCTGCACGTCACCGCTTCTCGAAATACCATTCCAGGAACCGAGGTGCACACCGGGCCCCCCACAGTAGAAATCAATGTGATTATGCAGTCGGTCACGCGAGGGCCTGGCTGCAAAGACAGCTCAGCGAGGTCAGGGGAACTCTTCAGGGAGAGCCCCGCAAGGGAGTGGGTGATAGGCTGTGGCCCAGGGGGCAGCAGGGAAGAGACTGTCCCTGCTGGCTCAGCCGCGAGCCGTGGGACCCCAGCACTTGTTCCTGTCAGCCTAGCCCTGTTCCTCCTCCGTGAGGCAGGGTGGTGCTGGCACTTCTGCCCCATGCTCTTCCCTCTACCCTCAGGGTCCCCCATCACGCATGAAACCGTGGCCCGTGAGGACGGAAGTGGGGGCAGCCGCCAGGGAGCCGTCTGGCTGTTCTGTGTCCCTTATAGAGTGGGTCATGAAGCTGTCTCAAGGCTTCATCAGAGCCTGTGCCCATGTGTGGGGGCTGTACCTGCACCCTGGCTGGCCACGTTTGGGTGCGGTGAGTGTGGCAGATGGGGACAAGACAAGACCATGGGCGGCACAGACACCTGCAGACTAAGGGTGAGGGCACATGACCTCGCAGCATCCCAGCCACCAAGCTGACAGGAAGCAGAACAGTGCCAAGGCTGGGGACAGCGCTGGAGGACAGGATCTCTTGGGGACTGGACAGCAGTGACCACGCAGCACCATTGTGAGCATCTGCAGAGCTGTGGACTCTCCAAACACCCGTGGTCAAAGTGGTAAATTTGTCACTGAAACCCAAC
Source organism: Ctenomys sociabilis (assembly GCA_004027165.1). Classification (NCBI taxonomy): domain Eukaryota; kingdom Metazoa; phylum Chordata; class Mammalia; order Rodentia; family Ctenomyidae; genus Ctenomys; species Ctenomys sociabilis. The sequence goes on along the minus strand of PVKA01000792.1, from coordinate 125,222 downwards.
AAAGAATGACAAAGCCAGAAACACCTTGCAGCTCACCACTGGTGGAGCTACAAAGGCGAACTGAGTCAGGCTGGGGGCATGATGGTCCCCCACCAGCGTGGTGAGTAGAGCCCAGCTGTGGGGTCCCCTGAGGCCTGGGGCTCCCAGCCCACGGGGATGGGGTCACCCAGGAAGTGGGGGCAGCACTGTTGGCCTCTGTGTGCCCTCTGTCCTGCAGGGCTCCTGGCAGGATGAAAGAGTCACAGGTGACTGTGACCTCTGCAGGAGGCTCTGCAGCAAGCAGGGCCACCAGGCTTGCAGGGCTCTGTGAGGCCGCCTGTCCCCAACCCCAGACCTGGGGCCCTGCCCGCGGTCACAGGTGGTGCAGGGCAGGTGGCCATAGCCCACAGATGCCCCCGCCCCCCGTGTCAGTGCCCGCTGCTGGGAGACAGGCGCACCGCCGACCACAGCCCGTCTCTTCCCTACAGGTGAACCTAGCGCCAGGCTGTAAACCCGGGCTGTCGGCTCTGAGTCTGGGAAGCCGTGCAGGATGGCACTGCCACGGCTGCTGGGCCCGTGGGTGCTGTGAGAGGCTCCACAAAGTGGCCGCCCAGGCGACTAGCCTCCATTCGCTTGCCTGCTGCTTGTGCAAGCAGTGGGGGTGCAGGGTGCCTGCGGGGAAGGAAGAGCCTGGAGGTGTGGGTCCCACAGAGCCCAGCTCCGGGGGACCTCGGCCCAGCACCTGCTGAAGGGCAGATGCCTCCCGGCCCACTCCTGTGGAGCTGTCCCACCCAGCTGGTATCCTGGGCTCCTCCCGAGTTCCCTGTAGGGCAGGAAGCGGGGCACAGAGGCTGAGGGGCTTGCTGGGCACCCTGCAGGGAGCGGCACTCAGGGAGTGTGGCCTTGGTTGGGGGGGCGACCTTGGTCCCTCCCGGGAGAGAAGCCTCCCGGCACTGCCTCCACTGCTGCCCACAGGCAGTGCCTCCTCCCCCCGGGAGGAAGGGGTTCCGGGGACCTACCCCCAGGCCAGGTCAGTGCAGCCCCACCCGCCCTCCTCCCTCAGGTGTGAGGCAAGGGCTTCGTGCCCTCACAGCAGTTTTGGACAACGCCTGCCATACTCTTACAACCAATTTGCCTTGTTTATTACTTCCTTCCGGGGCCAAGCAGCCTCTGGGGTGGCTGAAACCAGCAAGGCAGGAAACTCCAGAGTGTGGGGCGCTGGATCCTCCCATGGCCTCCGAGCTTGGCCCTGGCTGGCAGCCCAGCGTCCCAGGGCAGCAGCCCCAGACGTACCAGCCTCTGGTGGACATTCAGGCTGAGGTGGCAGCCAGGCTGGGCTGCAGGCATATGCCCACATCCAGAGCCGCCAGGGACCATGAGGCTGGGTACCGAGGAGGCAGGAGGCAGCACACAGCCGTCCCCCAGGATGGTGATGTGCATGCAGGCTGACAGGACCCCAAGGTGGGTGAGGAGGGCCCCAGGGAAGGGGCAGGAAGCCCTGCTCTTCCTCAACAGCTTTCACCCCAGCACTCCAAAAGAGTAACACAAATAATCATCATCATTATTAAAAATAATAGACAGCCTGGGTGGTGGCACACGTCTGTGATCAGAGCGCTCAGGAAGCTGAGGCAGGAGGATCACTACGAGTTTGAGCCCGTCCTTGATTATGCAGCAAAATTCTGTCTCAAAAGAACAACAACAAAACAAGGTGCTCTGTCTGCTGCTGGGGCTCCAGCAGTTCTGGAGATGCAGGGCTCCCCAGGACCTCCGAGGTCTGCTTGTCGTTCTTGGATAGGTCAGGAGGGCCCCAGCATCGGCCAGGCTGGAGGACCTCCTTAGGGCTGAGGGCCTGTGGCTCCCCTGGGCCCCACACCGAGGCCACCAGTCCTGCTGTCTCTGAGGAGATCTGTGGTCTCCCCACAGGTCCCCTGCTGCCCGGTGTGCTGGTGATGCACCGAGGCCCGTGCACAGGGGCCCCTTCTCCAGGGCACCGTGGCGGGTACCCTCTGGGAGGGCAGGAGGAGTCCAGCAGACCTGTAGCCCCGGGAGCCTGCCAGCCCCCAGGGTGGCCCTCCCCTGGCCCAGCATGTGCTCATCAGGGTGTGCCAGGCAGGAGAGGGGTGCAGGAAGGCACTGGGGCTCTGGGCCCAGAGCTGGTGTGGTAAGCAGCCCTGGGAGGCCCGGAGGAGCCTGAGCCCACAGCGGCACCCACCCGGCCGTGGGCGTGGCGCACTTCTGTGTTTAGCCAGGGAGCTGGTTTCTGCCCGAAGCTGTCGGCGGCAGTCTGCAAACATCCCCCGCGCCTGCCAAGCGCCAACAGCGCCAGCCGGCCTCGCAGTGCCTCGCGCAAGCTGCCGGCCTGGCACCAGGCTCCCAACGGCCTCCCCGGAGTTGGCAGCCTCCGGGGTGCCCTCCCCACAGCATCCCCATTCTGTTAGGAGCTGTGTTTCCCCACCTCCTCTGCAGTCCTTGGGTCCCCCCGGGCCCAGGGGAGGGGCACTGGGCTCAGTCACCTAAGGAGGAGCCAAGGGAATTTTGGGGGATGGTAAGTTCAAAAGTGTGGGGGCCCTGGGGGAGGGGACACATAATTGTCATAGAGTCCAGGGACAGGTTGGTGGCTCGGGGGTTGACTACCCACATGGTCTGGCTGCAGCCCTCCGGAAAGGTGTCATGCAGTTGGGTTCCAGCTGCCACGAACCCTGCACTCAGACACACAGACACAAGGGGCTGGCATGGCCATGCCCAGCTGTCCCTTCCACACACGGCTCTGGGGGACCCTGCAGGCCTGGCCTCGGCAGGGGCTCCTCAGCTTTGCACTGGCAGGAGGGAGGGTCTGGAGCCCAGGGAGCCTGAGTGGGGTCCTGTGCACCCTCCGGTTCCTGGCCAGCCCGGCTCTGTCGGCCAGATTCCCTAGGCTGGTGCTGCAGGTGCCGCAGATGCTGGCCTCTGAGCCCCTGGGGGCTCAGCTTGGCTCTGGGAGAGCTACTTGGTTAAGGTGAATAATCTAATTGCAGTGCCTCTGGCCTCGTAGGTACCCCATTCTCAGAGTGATTTGCTGTCCCCCGGGTGATAAAAGTCCAACCTGCCGGCCTCAGGGTAGCTGCGAGGACAGGTGGGAGCAAGGGCACCCCACCTGCAGCCTGGGGGCCCCTCCAGCTCCGCTTTCTTTCCCACACCCCAAAGTGGCTGGGACTCTGAATTTGGGGGCTGCTGCAGAGCCAGGGAGGGGAAGGCAGCAGGCACCTGGACCTGGAGCTCACTATCTGCAGGCCTGGCCTACTACCGAGGGCTCGGCGGCCCCTGGGGAGTGTTCCAGACCCTGGTGTAGAGTGCACGGGGGCGGGAAGTCTCAGCCTCTCCCCGGCCTGGGGTCTCTGGGCCTGCTTGCCGTCTCGGCTCTTCCAATGGGGGCCTCAGTTTCCCTCATGTCTTCCTCCACCTCAGAGGGGTTGGCAATGCTCAGCTAGCTGCCCAGGAGCTAGTGGCCAGGCCCTGGCCTTCCCAGGTACCAGTCCAGCTTTCTGGGGCCTGGGCCACAAACCAGGGCCAAGCTGTCTGCCTCAGACCAGTGGCCCACAGAGTGGCCTTCGGGGCTGCTGCTATGTGAGCGAGGTGACAGAAGCAGCCCCCAGGACTTGGGGGGCTGGGGCGGAGGAGGGGGCATGACAGGCAGCTGCCTGCAGCCCAGGGCCGGCCGAGGCTGGGGGTGCTGCCACCTACTCGTCTCCCTTGGAGGGTCCTGAACAGGAGCACAGGGGGAGGAAGAGGGGCAAAGGACATGGTGCCCTCAGGCCGACTGCCCCAGCCGGAGGGCTTCCGTGCTGCCCACCTGAGCCCCAGGGGCTGAGCTCACAGGACCTGGGCTGGGTTCAGCTGAGGCTGCGAAGCCTGTTGCCCAGGGTGGCCCACAGTCACCCCACAGTCTGCAGATGTAATTACTACTGGGTGGAAAAAAGCCAAGTTCATTTTTCTTTAGGCACTTTTAAACCTGGGGCTAATGCATTCGTGAAGAGGTGCTGCCTCGAGGCGAGCGAGTGCCTCTGTGACCCCGAGGAGTTTGGTCAGACCTCCTCGCTCCAGCTGTGCTTCCTTCCTGGAGCAGTTACGCACGCTGCACATGGCGAGGCAATTAATTTTTAAGTTTATGTTACACCCGATAACACAGTGCGCCGTTAGCGAGAGACAGCGACATGAACACTACTGTGCTTGGCGGAGGTGGCTGTGGACTCTGGCTGGACGGCTCCCTGGCCAGCCGGGTGGCTGCTGCCGTCTCCAGGGGCCTGGTGGCTGAGGGGGTGCGCACCCCAAGAGACAGGGCAGAAGGGCATGGGCATAGGGCGAGGCTTCAAGGCCCTGAGTGTGGGTTGTGGTCAGAGACCACTGTGAATGAGGTCAGAGGTCAGGCTGGGGACAAGGCCGGGGCCTCTGTTAGGCCTGAGCTCTGGGGACCCCGGCTCCCAGATACTGTTAGCGGCTGGGAGTTGGAGGCCAATGGCCCTAGAGCTGCTTCTTCTCTGGTGGCCACCGTGTCCCCCAGCTAGCCCTGGGTGTTTGCTCCCAAAGGTCCTCAGGACGGGTGCTGGGGATGCTCCACTTCTCAGGAAAGGGTGCGGAATTCAGAGGAGTCTGGTTGCCGGAAGTCACGCCGGGCATGACCCCGGCCCCACCTGCCCCCCATCAGTTCATTAATCCATTAACCAGGCTGCATGGCTGCGGGAGCTCAGAAGCCTGAGGCTTCCTTCCCTGAGCAGGGCCCAGCTCGGGCTGGGCAGTCCTCCAGTCCCCTCTGCTCCTGGCTCCCCCAGGCACAGGTTGGGCGTTCCAGCTCAGAGACCCCACGACTCTGCCCGCGGCCTGGTGGTGAGCCCACGGCCCTCTGCTCAGCGCAGGGGTCCCCCACTGCCCTTCCCCCAGCGCTCCTGGGCTCCTGTGTCCAGGCCCTTCCTTCCTGCAGCGGGCTTGAGGACCGCAAGTCTGCACCGAGGCTGGCGACACCGCAGCAGTGGGCGCCCACCCCTGCCTGGGGCGACAGAGGAGGCAGCGGCCGGCAGCCCCACACCGTGCCCAGGCCTCTGCCAACAAGGCTGAGGTGGGCTGGGGAGCACACGGCCTCATACCTATAGCTTTAAATTAAAAAGCCGCGTGCTGCTTGCTGGCTGGCACAGCACCCAGCGCCGTGGCCCCATAAAGCCGTGTTACAGAACGAGCCATTACGCGCTGCGTTTACTGTACATACATTTCTAAGTGCTCAGCAAACAGCAGCTACTTACGGGCAGGGAAGGAGAGCGGCTTCATTTGGGGTAACAAATGATGCTTGATTTGATTTTAAATGCAATGACAGAAATTCATTTCTTATTTAATCGCCTCCCCGCGCTGCAGGGACCGGGGCCCTACTGCACTCCACCATGCAGAGCCGCTCCGGAACCCGCCAGAGGAGGTGTATGAATAGATTATGTTTATAGGGCCCAGCGAGACCGCGAGCACCACGCACGCCCAGAATGGGCATTTTTGTCATTTATACAGTAGCTTATGTCATTATTTCTTCCTGCTTCTGATTTTTCAGTAATAAAAATATAGGCCATGGGATTCTCTTTGCATTACAGATAAACCATCTTGATTCTTTATTAAATATTTTTATTAATCTAAAGTACTACAGAGCACCTGAGCTGATAAATCAGGCTGCAGCCGTCACCCCCCTCCGTCCCACAAAGCGACACCCTGGTGAGCGTCTGGTGCTGGTGAGGCACCTCCCCCAGAGCACGATGGTCCCTCTGCCCCTCATCCCTCCATCCCACATGCCTGCGTCAGGCCGTGGCCCTGCCCCGGTGCGTCTGGGGCCACTCAGGACCAGCCTGGTCTGGAGGGAGAGCCAGGGTGTGGTGGCAGGAGGCATGGGGGACCAACCTGTTTCCTGCCCCAAGCTGGGGACCTGAGGAGAGGACACAGGCGTGGGCGGTGGGCCCAGCCTCTTCTCAGGACATTCTCTTCCAGCCCTCCTCGGCGCTCCACAGAGCTGTTCATGGTCACTGCCTGGCCTGTGTGGGCAGTGGGCACAGCAGCCTCCCCCAGCTGGGGCCCACCCCTGCCTGGGGCTCAAGCGCCACCCCGCTGACTCATGAAGGGACTGTGGGAGGCAGGGCTCCCTGGCACTGAGGACACAGTGAGCCTGGGGTCAGGAGGGTTCAGGTGGCCCCGGCTCAACTCCAAAGGAGTTAATGGTGCACGTGCTATGCGAGCCCGCCATGGACACCCGGACAGGCTTGCTCAGGGCCGCACCCGCCTGCTCTGCACACCCAGGCCTCCCTGCCTGTCCTTGAGTGGCAAGGATGCTGTCCCCCACTTTGGGTCTCCTAAGCCCTCCGCAGAAGGTGGACCTTCTACCCTCGTGGTTTGACAGTTGGGAGCAGCTCCTGGCCACTATTCTGGGCCCCATGTCTCATCTCCAGTGTCTCCAGATCTGAGTGTCCACACCACCTGCCAGGCTGTGGCCACGATGGAGATGCTAGGAACCCCCCAGGAGATGCTGGGCGTGTGCCTGGGCTCTGGAGCAGCCCCACGTTCACCCAGGGTGGGCAGGTGGGAAGGACGGGGGCCGTGCTCCACGGGCAGCAGGCAGGACACACTTGCAAAACGGCTGGCTGGCTGGCGCTGGACATAGAGCGCCCCTCCAGGACAGCTTCCCTGAGTCACATCTCGATCCTCCGGAGCCAGGCGTGGGACAGCCCCTCCCTCCGTGTGGACCGCACCACTTCCTTCCCCTGTGCTGCTGCCCACGGGCTGGCCAGATGGTGACAGTGTGTGTTGGGGTGGGCGGCACCTGAGACGTGGCCTCAGCTGCTGGAAGCGTCCCGGAGGAGGAGGGACAGGGACACCCGCTGGCGAGGCACCGAGAACGCTGTGTTCCCGCCACCCCCTCCGCCAGGACTGGATCTAAAGGCTGCTCATGAGCCGTCCGGCCTGCTGTGCCCGAGGCAGGGTTGCCACCCAGCCTCAGTCCCCAGAGGACCTGGGGCAAAGTAGATGCAGGTGGTTCAGAGCCCAGCCACCCCCAAGGCCTGACCGTGCTGGTGGGCAGGACGGGAGAGGTCTGATTACTTCTAGGTACCACGCAGGTCAGCCGGGTGGTACCTCTGCCTCAGTTTCCCCAACTCAGTGGTGGGAATGAGGGCCCACAGCCCGGGCCTGAAGCAGAAGCACAGAAGGTGGCCTGACCATGGGTCCCTGGGGCTTCCTGGCCCCAGCCCGCCACCCTGAGGCTGGTGATGCCACTGCACTGGTCGGCTCAGGTCCCACCCACCCTCCCCGGCTCCCACAGTGTCCCACAGACCCTTGGCACGGGGACAGAGCCGGCGATCCAGATTGCGGTGCTTCATTCCACAGGGCTTGGGGACCAGAGGCTTGAGGGCCTGGCACTGCGGGCCTTGGGTTCCTGATCAGCCCTGCTGGGAGTGCCCACTGCTGGCCCAGCCTGGGCATTTCCTGGGTCTGTCCTCTAAGGGGTCCCTGTCTTGATGCTATCCATGGTCCGTCCTCCATAAGGGCTTAGGGAGGGTCCAGCTGTGCTCCTGTGGCCTGGCCCCCAGGCAGTGGCAGTGGCCTGGTGCCTCTTGCTGCGACCACGCTCCTGGGCCACGTTGAACACAGTGTCCCGGCAGCTCACACTCAGTGCTCTCACTCTGACAATGTTACACTGCTTTGTACCACGGTCAGGGCCTAGAGCCTTCCAGCAGGCTGTAGGCGGTGGTGCCGGGGGCTGGGGGCTCTGCAAGGCTCGCCTAGGGGCTGCCTACCCTCCACTGCAGCACGGGCCCAACAGTGGGGATCCTGAGGCGCAGGGTGCTCCAGAGGTCGCTGCCCCTCCCACAGGTCTGCGTGGGAAGGCATTGCACTCTCTCTGTCCTGCTGCCCCTCACCCTGGCCTGGGCCCCACCTCCAGCAGGCAACAGCTTGTGTGAACGGTGGCCACCAGCTAGGGCTCAGGAGGCATGAAGTAGAGGCCAGGACGGCCCCTGTGCCCAGCTGCCTTCCCACCTTCTGGGAGTAGAAGCCCCGGTGGGCTCACAGCACCGCATCCTAACACCCAGGGTGTGCATCTCCAACTCGGTCTCAGCTCTCTGTGGACACCAGATGCACAGGACATAATTTTTTGTTTTGTTTTGTTTTTCTTTGTTTTTTTTACAGGCAATGATTTGATTCTTGCTGGGTGTGGTGGTGAAGCCCTGAAAGGCTGAGGCAGGAGGATCAAAATATTAAGACTTGGAGCCCAAGGAGATGGCTCAGTAGAATAAGCATTTGCCTGGCAAGTGCAGGGTCCTGAGTTCAATCCCTAGTACAGAAAAAAAAAAAAAAAAAAAAAATAAGATTGAGCCCAGGCTGTGCAACTTAGAGATTTACCTAGCCTGCTTTCTTTTCTTTTCTTTTTGTCATGTATCTGGTACAGGGTCTCACCAGCAGCTCAGACGTGTAGCGACCTTCCTGTTTTCAGCCTCTCCAGCCCGGGATCACAGGCATGAACCACCGCGCCCGGGCTCAGTGGTGGGCCCAGTGCGCCCGAGGGCAAAGCTGGCACTGCATGTGGAACCCCAGTCCTGAGCTTGCCTAAGCAGGTGCTTAGTCTGTTGAGCTATCCTTTTTGTTTGTTTGTTTTTTGTTACTAGGGATCAAACTCAGGACCTTGCAGTTGCCAGGCAGGTACTTAAACCACTGAGCTATCTCCCCGGGCCCTTGTTAAGCTGTCTTGCAGGTCCTCAAAAAGCCTTTTTCAAAGAGTTGGAGGAGGTCTCAGGTTCAATCTTCAGTACTGAAAAATAAACAAAGGTGGGAATAATAGGGGAGGGGTCAGTGGGACCAGGAGACAGCTCCGTGGAATAAGTGCCTGCCTGGCAAGTACAAGGTCCTGAGTTTGATTCCTGGTACTGTTAAAAAAAAAAGGGGTATGTGTGTCTTACTGCTGACCCCCACTGCCAAGCTAGCTCAACCTCATGAGACCCCTGAGTCAGAGCCAGGCACCAGGGGTTCCCAGCGCTGCTCCTCAGTGCTGAAGATGCGCAGTACTCAGAAAGGCACTTTGTCACCGCTATGGGTTCCTTACCAGGAAAATGTGGTGTTTATACAATGTGGACTAATACTCAGCCATAAAGAAGGATTGATTTAACTCACAGGGAATTGGCCGCAGCTTGAGACCAGGGTTAAGTGGGCTGAGTCAGACACATGAGCTTGGGTACTGCCTGGGTTCTCTCTAGAGTATGAATAAATTAAAGAGTAAAATAAAAGACAGTGACTGGGGAGATGGCTCAGTAGAATAAACACTTTCCTGGCAAGTACAAGGGTCTGAGTTCAATTCCAGGTTCTGCAAAAAAAAAAAAAAAAAAAAAAAAAAAAAAAAAAAAAAAAAAAAAAAAAAAAAAAAAAAAAAAAAAAAAAAAAAAAAAAAAAAACAAAGAGTAAAATAAAAGACAAGACAACAGGAAACTGCTGCCCAAGACACAGGGCCGGCAGGACGGAGACAAGGCAGTGGTGCGCACGTGTCTGGCTCTTGTTGGAAGGTGACCACCATGTATGCAAATGTGGACATGGGTGACCGTCGCTGAACTATAGGGGAGAGAGGAGAGAGCCCCAGAGCGGCTGCGAACAGGGCAGGGAGGGCCGGCCAAGACCTGGCTGCACCCTCTTGGGGGCACCCCGGCTCCTCATGGAACCCCGCTCTCCCCGGGGTCCACAGAGGATCCCCTAGTCTCAGGGGTGAGCACAAGGCCAGCGTGGCCAGCGCCATGTGGACTGGGCAGTGAAGAGCAGTTGGGCTTGGAGGGTGGGGGCCGTGGGAGCAGAGGTGAGTGAGCGCCCCTACTGCGCTCTTAACCACAGTTTGAAAACTTAGATGTTTAGAAAACTCTGGGGAGCGAACGGATAGGAATGTGTCACAGGGCCACGGGCCACTGCAGGGCCCGTGGCCAGAGCCGTCCTGCTCTCCTGCAGCACTGTGGGGTCGCCCTAGCTCTGACCCCTGTGTCTATGCTGCTGTGACACAGTGGTCTGGAAGCGTGGGCATGGCTGCAAAGTCCTTCCCCTCATGAGGGGTGCGAGGTGACTTCCAGGGCACACGGGTGGGCGGGGCCGACATCAGGGCGAGGGTTACGGTGGGTGATATGCGTCAGATGCAGGACCTCCCAGGGTGCCCTGGCACAGGGCACAGAGCCGAGCATCGCTCAGGGCTCTCCCAAGCCAGCAAGCAGGCTGATCCGGGGCTCTCACGCCTGACTGGAAAGGTTATCACAGGCAGGAAGCCCAAGACGCTGCCACAGCCAAGAGGGGACACAGAACGTAGTGCAGCGTCCTGAGACAGAAAGAAGCGTGAGGTGAAAACCGGGGAAATCTGGCACCAGAAACAGAGCCCAGGACTCTGTCCTTGCCGGGCAGGTGCTGTGCTGAGCTGCATTCCCGGCCTGTGTGTTGGTTTTAAAGAGAGAAACATTCTTTCAAAGCAATCCGATGATGGGGGCAACGATGGTTAGCACATCGGATGTTGTTATCTTTAACTTAGTTACGCAGAGTGCCAGCCGTGGCATTTATTCTGGGCTTCAGTTACCTGAAACAGGCACGCACACTCCTTCTGGGCAGCTGACTGCTCCTAGGAGTGGTGTGACTTGGGGTTCCTGTGCCCCCCGCATCTGGACCCACGTGGGTGACAGCTAGGGTTGGGCCTGCCACAACACCCCCTCGCAGGCACCCGGGAAAGAGACTGGCAGGAAGGGGAAGGCCGGAGTGGCCACATCTTAACCTGTCATGATGTAGATGGTTTTGTTATGAGAAACACCAGAAAGCCATTAATGTAAATCATGAAATATTCAGCGAGGAAGTCTCTTAGCCGCCTGGGTTCCCAGAAACAGGGCTGGTGCTTCTTGCCTCTGCTGCGGCCCCAGCTCCCAGGCATCTGCACATGCCGCCCAGCCTGGGTCACTGCTGTGACCTCGCTGACCGCCCCTCGCATGGGGAGGTCACCCGCGAGTCCCTGCTCCAGGACTGAGAGGGGGTGGCTGCAGCGGTGTCCTAGTCTGAGCCCTCCTGGCCACAGCCCAGGGCTCCGAAACTGTCCTCTGAGCCTCACACCCTACTGCCTGTAGCCGACTCCCTGCTGAAAAGAAAGCAGGACCAATGGAAACCCAGTTAGGGTGAAGCGCACGGCCAGGGTGCAGCTCAGTGGTGCAGTGCCTGGCGCGCAGGGCCACGGTCCTGGCTTCGATTTCCAGCACCAAAATCGAACTAGGAGGACACACCGGAGAGGGCAGCTGCCCTCCCAAGCCCAGAAAGCAGCAAAGTGTGCACAGCACTGGGGGTGCCGCGGCCTCACGGTGTGGGCGTAGCGGTGCCCCGAAGGGCAGACAGAGCTACTCTGCAGGCCCGAGTTCCTCCTCTGGGTCTGTACCAAGAAAAGCAGGGCCAGGGCCAGGGAGATAGTTCAGGGATCTCAGTGCCGGCCTGGCAAGCGCAAGGACCCAGGCTCAATCCCCAGTGCTGCGTGCTGTGCCGGTCCTGCTCCGGGTACACTGAGCTGGCCCTGAAACTGGGCATGGTGATACACTTCCCATGCAGGGAAGGCTGAGACAGGAGGATCACTTTGAGTCTGAGCTGCATAGTGAGACCCTCTACCAAATAAATTAAATCTTTTCAAAAAAGCACAGACAGTATGGGATACTTGTCCCTCATGTCCACAGTGGGAGCCATAGTGAGCCTGTCTACCCATGGATGTCCCTCCCCATGCCAGGAAGAGCTCAGAACCCTGCTGCAGTGTGGGCCCGCGACATCACCCAAGAAGCACCCCCCACCACAGGGGACAAGTGCCACGTGATCCTGCTTCTCTGAGGGCCCAGAACCACCAAACCACAGGCACAGGAAGCAGAGGTTGGCGTCAGGTACTGAGGACGGGGGCGGGCCCCACTGTCTGACGAGTGTGGAGCGGCAGGTGATGGCGAGTCCAGCACTATGCAGATTTACTACGGTTTTCAAAATGGGATGCGTGAAGCCGGACGTGGTGGCGCAGGCCTGTAATCCCAGCACTCGGGAGGCTGAGGCAGGAGGATTGTTGAGTTCGAGACCAACCTGAGCTACAAAGTGAGCTTAAGGCCAGCCTGAACTGCATAGTGAGACCCTGTCTCAAAAAGACAAAAAAAAAAAAAAAAAAAAAAAAAAAAAAAAAAAAAAAAAAAAAAAAAAAAATTGACGCGTGCTGGTGAGTGTCGCAAAGGGCCTATGGCAGCCTGCTGTCCAGAGAGCCTTGGCTGTGAAGCCCCCCTCCCCCGGGCCACCATTCAGCACCTTGGAGAGGGGCACCATGAGCCCCTCCCTCCCTCGGGTGGGAAGCCCTGGGGACTGTGGTTTCCAGGCCATGCAAGGGAGGGACCCACAGCAGAGGCGGCAGGCTCTGGTGCAGCTGGGGAGGCCTGGACAGCCTGCTCTGGGCCCTGGGGACTTGGAGAAGGCTGCTGCCCATGCTGGCCCCCTGGGCTTTTCTGTGTGCTCCAGGACCTCTGGGGTCCAGGACCAACGCGCTGGGCTGGGCAGGAAGGACCAGGTAGGCAGGTGTGTGGGGGAGGAGGGGGTGGCCAGCCCACACTAGCTCTGCGTGTGCGTGGCCCGAGGCCTCCAAGGGCCAGCTTGTCTCCAGGGCGTGGGCTCAGGAGGGGCTTGTCATCCTGTCAGAGAGTGTGCGGGCCTGTGGCATGCAGTGGGCAGGAACTGCGATGGACGGGGCCAGGCCTGCCCTGCTGCGGCCTCTCTGGTGCACCCGTGTCCCCTGCACACAGCTCCAAGCACCCTGGCCTGTTGAAGGCTGAAGAGGCCACGACTGAGACTCCCTGGGACACGGTCCCGGGCACCAGGCTTCCCCTCAGGGTTTGGCATGCACAGGGCACAGAGCTGCTAACCTGGGGACCCCTGTGGTATGCCCTGGGCCCCGTGGGGTGGAGTGCTGGCTGCTCACAGGGAGCAAAGACACAGTTCTGTTCCCACCCCTGCATCACTGCCCTGGAACGTGAGGTGGAACAGAACCCTCAAAAATAAAAGCATGAAATGGGTGTTGTGGTACGTGCCTGTGGTCCCAGCATGCTAGGAGGCTGAGGCAGGAGGATTGCAAATCTGAGTCCAGTCTGGGCAACTTGGTAACTCAGGGAGACCCTGTCTCAAAATAAAAAGGGCTGGGGATACAACACAACCCAGTAAAACACACACACACACACACACACACACACACACACACACACACACACGATGAAGGATGGAGATAGGCTGGGCCCTGAGACAGACTTGATGCCCTGAAGGTGCTCGGGACAGGCAGGGCTGCTGGCTCCCCAGGCTGCAGTTGTCTGAGACACAGGGTATGGAGTTGTCCGTGTTGTCATGGCAGGTACCTGGCTTGGGCAGTTGAGGCCTTGAAGGCAGGGCCCCAGGGATTTCCAACTCCAGCACCCATCCAGGGAGCCCGACCCAGGGCGGTGCCGAGGCCCCGTGCGAGGGCAGCCCCAGGGCAAGGCTAGGGCAGGGGCAGAGGAATTGGAATGGGAGTGCTGGCGCCCAGGGGGCCGCCGACCCATCCCAGAGGCTTCAGGAAGTCAGCAGGGGGCTTGCCAGACAGGCTGGGGACAGGACGCCATGATGGAGATGGTGTTGGGTCCTGAGGAGGGACAGGACCTGAGGGTGACCCTCCTTGGCCCTTGTGCTCTCTCAGAGGGAAGCGTTCCTTGCTTCCCTTGAGCACTCAGGGCACTGTGACATCCTGCTTCCACTTAAGGGTTGTTCTGCGCACCGCTGCGGTCTTTGGGACATTTGGACCTGGCTGTAATTGCCTTAAGTGATGGCAACGCTGGGAGGAGGCCTTCCCAGAAGCTGCCAGAGCTCCTGTCCAGCTCTGGGTGTCACTAAGGGAGCTGAGAGCAGGCCCGGGGCCTGTCCTTGTCGTCCCAACCTGGAGCAACAGATGGGCACAGGAAGTCCACCCTGGTGCTGGCTGGCCCTGGAGTCCAACCTGGCTGCCGTGCCTGGCTTATGGAGAAGCTGAGTAAGTTTGCTCAGTGAGCCAATGGCAGCAGCAGGAGTTGGTCAGCATGTCTGACTTTGGGGCCAAACTTCTTGTCCTGTCACTCAGTCACAGATGGCAAGACAGACGCCCGTACTGCCTCAGCTTAACTGGGTAAGAGCTGCCTGGGAGATTAGGAAACGGCACTTCTGTGTCAGGGTGGATCACGGTACGGCCTTGGGTCCTTGCCTGGTCCCCAACCACTTCCACTCAGCACAGCACCTGCTGTTTCCCAGCATCTACAAGCCAAGTGTTCTTGCCTTCCATGCCATTTGCCACTTACATTCCTGCCTTGGAGCCAGTACCATGGACTGCACCCTCCGACCCATGAGCCGGGAGCTCTCCTCCTGCTGTAAGCTGTGGGTGCTGGGTGAGTGTTCCCGCCACTGGAGCAAGCTAACCAGTAGACCTCTCCTGGCCTGCTGTGTGGATGGCTGCAGAGGTGGAGGGAGGAGGGACAGCTCAGCCCCCACCCATCCCCCAGGGCAGCCGGACCGGCTGCAGGAACTGTTGTTCCTGTCCCAGTCTGGTGGAGACTGGTGAGCTATGTGGTCAGGTGCCCAGCTCCCCACTGACCAGGATAATCACTGCCATTTCATTATCTTGTAAGCTGGAAAATTATTATTCATGACAGCAAACTTAAAAATGAAATAATAAGTCTGTCCTTTTAGAAAGCAGATTGGGATGCCAGAATATTCATGAGCTGTGACTTCACGGGCGATTACCATTTGGTTAAGTCAGCAGCCGAGGAATTTAGGGAAATGCGCCTGTCAGTCTGAGGAAATGGGTGATTAATACTTTCCTGTTTGCGGGGCCCCTGAACGGGTGCATTTTTAATGTAATAATTAATTAACCTTGGGATCACTCACATTTCTCGGGCTCCTGATGCTGTTGGTTTGGGTGCGGCCCTACTCCTGGGGCCTCTGACTGCTGCCCTGGACACCCAAGAGGACAAGGCTGGACTGCACCTGGCAGGAGGCTTCCCTGAGGGTAGCTCCCAGGGTGAGTGGGGGCCTGGGGAGGCCTCTGTTCTCATGCCACCTGCCACCTGGCTTCATGTGGAGATGGGGTCTTTGGAGATGGTCTTTGGAGGTCTCCAGGTGAGTCACTCTGGAGTTAGGGTGGTTGGAGTCCCCAGAGGAGAGGATAGGGAGACTGGGGCAGGCCATGGCCGAGGCTAGCAGGAGCCGCCGAGGTGGCAGGAGGCTGGGCAGGTCTCCTCAGAGTCCCACAAGGACCTCACCCTGTGGGCCACCCAAGGAAGACAGGCCCATGTGAGCGAGGGAACCACTCTCAGGGCTGTGGCCCTTGCCCCTCCTGTCACCATTGTCACATGGCCCAGCTCCCATGCAGGTGGGTCTGGTGGGGGCTGCGGGGACACTGCAGCATGGGGCCTCCAGGAGCCACTGTGTGGGGCGCTGGCTCTTGGGGGAGCAGGACGAGTGTCCAGCCGCCCGGCGCCTCTCTTTGGTCCTTGGCTCTCCTCTGCTCACGCTGGCTTCCCAGCCCGGCCAGAGAGCTCAGCGCCCACCCGACCTCTGTCCCAGAGCCCTGCGCTCATGCCGCAGGCTTTCACCTTCCCCACCAGCTCCTCTGGGTCCTGCAAGTCTGGGGACGGGATGTGGGGGTGCCAGGCTCCCAAGGTCCTGGTCACCTGCAGGGCACAGGCATGTGAACTCGCTCACACACACTGCACTCACGGCAGCACGGGTGCCAGGGCACGCAGGCCCAAGCACAGATGCACCCCCACCCAAACGCACTCATGCATATGCGCGTGCAACACGCATATATATACGTGTGTACACACACACG
This sequence comes from Ctenomys sociabilis, assembly GCA_004027165.1. Lineage (NCBI taxonomy): Eukaryota > Metazoa > Chordata > Mammalia > Rodentia > Ctenomyidae > Ctenomys > Ctenomys sociabilis. The sequence goes on along the minus strand of PVKA01000792.1, from coordinate 109,363 downwards.
CGTGCACATACGCAGGCATACACGCACCCTCACCCCCCCCCATGACCCCCTTCCTGGCAGGACAACTCTCCTACGCCCTCTAGTGGCTTTCTTGAGGCACTGCCAGCCCCTCACCGCCCACCCCCACCCCCACCCCCCACCCCTGC
>PVKA01000792.1:78649-109117 GCA_004027165.1 Ctenomys sociabilis | reverse complement strand
TTTTGTAGCTCTGGCTGGTCTTGAACTCACAATGATCCTCCTGCCTCAGCCTCCTGAGTGCTGGGATTACAGGTGTGCACCACCAAGCCTTTACTTTCCTAACCATTTGTGGGGGTCTCTGAGATAGGTGTGGGTGTTGGGGCCAGACTCAGGCTCCGTTTGCAGGTAGCCAGCCTGCCCAGCCCTGCCAAGCCTGGGTTTGAGTTGGACACTAAATAGGGCCTGGGGGCTGGGGCCGGGCAGGGCAGGGGTGGTGGTCGAGAGAAGCTTGGCCCACCCTGGGTGCCACCGCTCAGGAAGCTCACTTTCTCTAGGCCCTGTGAGGGGACACGCCTGTCAGCACGAGGCGGGTTTAGCCAAACCTTGGAGAGAGGCTAGGTGCAGTGTCCCAGTACCACCGTGGCCACTCCTGTGGCCTTTCTGGAGCCCTGCGCCCATGCTGCGGGCTGGCCCCTTCCCTACCCGGCTCCTCTAGGTCCCGCAGAGTCTGGGGATGGGCCACCTTCGTCCTCAAAGCCTCCCCATGCCACATGTGGCTCGCATTCTCAGAATCTTCTTACTGGGATTCCTACAGGAAGGAGTGGATGCCTGTAGCTGTGCTGCCCTTTTGACAGCTGGCACTGTCCCCTGCCCAGGCCTGGCTCCCAAATGGCAGCCCTGACATTTAGCAACCCCTTGGCCATCTCCCCTGGTGTCCGTGCTCATCCGGGCACCAGCCCAAAGCCAACCTTCCCACTGGGCCAGCTTTTCCTCCCCCCCCCCCCGTCTCCAGCTACAGTGGGAGCTTGGGGCACAGGCTGTGCCAGTCCTGCTGGCCCCACTGCCTGTGGCCTCGAATCTGTCTCTCCTTCCCTGTCCTGGGCCAGACCTCCAAGCTGCTCCCTGGAGGCTGCACAGCTTCTGGCTGGACCACACCCTTCTCAGTCTTCACTGTCCCTACCTTGGCCAGGTCAGTCCCTTTCCCCACTTCCCGCTCCCCGCTGGCAAATGCACCCACATTCTCCCAGGGGGTGTTTTGGGTCCTCACAGTACCCCCTAATGACACCTCCTAGTGCACACTTCTGCTCCACAGAGCCAGAGGCTGCCCCCTGCCTCTGTTCCCCTTTGGGCACTGAGAGGTCACTGTCCTGTAGGGATGTGCAGCCCCTAGCTCGCCTTTGATCGATAAGGTTTCCAGTGCACGAAATTAATGTGCAGCTCAGACAGGGGCCAAGGTCTGGCCCAGCCTCACCGTTCATCTTAGTCAGCTGTTAAGGAAAACAAACACCCAATAAAGCACAGTCAGGAAGACTTTATTCAGGACAAATAACACAGGTGCGGGGCCACTGCAACGGGGCCTCGTCTGGGGGAGAGACAGGGCTCACTCCTAACATAGCACCGGCAGGTGGGGCTCTATCTCCAAGGGGCAGCTGAGGGTCAGTCTGGGATAAGTGGGGTGGGGCCGCCCTGGCCCACAGGGTGCAGAGTCTGGGTTGCTTGCCGAACTGCCCAAGCAGGGTTCTCTGCACACCCGTGCAGTCTCACCCACAGAAGGTCCACAGCCAGGCTCCCCCTGAGAGGAGCTACAGACGAAACCTGCTGCGGACCTGGCTTCAGCCTTTCATGCAGGCGCCAGGCCGGGCAGAGTGAGGAATCATGTTTCTAACAAGCTCCCAGTGGAGGCTGTTCTGAGCCTCACTTGGAAAATCTCTGCTCGAATGCTGTGCCGTCCAAAGGAAACAAAATATGAGCCATGAGTACAACTATAATTTCCTAGAGGCCATGTTCTAAAAAAGGCGATCAGAAACGGGTGGAAGGAACTACTTTTCCTGTGCGGGATCGAACCCAGGGCCTTAAGTTGGCAAGGATTGTACCGCTAAACTGCACCTTCAACGAAGATGAATTTTAAGAATATATTTTAGGCCGGGCGTGGTGGCGCATGCCTGTAATCCCAGCAACTTGGGAGGCTGAGGCAGGAGGATTGTTATGAGTTCAAGACCAGCCTGAGCTACAAAGTGAGCTTAAGGCCAGCCTGAACTGCATAGTGAGACCCTGTCTCAAAAAGACAAAAAAAAAAAAAAGAATATATTTTACTTAACCCCAAATATGTACTCAGTATAAATATGCAAACAATATAAGGCCCTGGCCGCGCTATGTCACATCTTTTCTTCTGCCCTCTCTGAGAGCCAGGGTGTCCTTGGCCCTGGACAACACGCCAATGAGGACCAGCCTGCGCTCTGCGACTGGGGTACTTAGAATCGCAGAAGGCAAGGGAGGCCGCAGAACTACAGATCCTAGAACTACAAATCCCGGCAAGCATCTGGCGTGATTATGACGCACTTCATGCGCATGGGGGGGGTGCCAGTCACAGAACTACAATTCCCGGCATACAATCAGAGCGTCCATTACGCATTTCCTGTGCGGCGGAGACCGTACGCCCCCGGCGGTTGTGCGGCTGCAGCGCGTTGGCAGCGAAGCGACCGCTTGGGCCGCGACAAGTGACGGACGGCCGGGCCAAGGGGAGCCGGGGCGGGGCAGCGGCGTGGCCAGCGGAGGTGCGCGCGGCAGCCTGGCCCCGCCCCCGCTGCCCGCGCCGGTGACCTTCACAGGCCCGGGCGGCCGGCGCAGGCCCAGGCGGCGGCGGCGCGATGTTCGTGCAGGAAGAGAAGATCTTCGCGGGCAAGGTGCTGCGGCTGCATATCTGCGCGGCCGACGGCGCCGAGTGGCTGGAGGAGGCGACCGAGGACACATCGGTGGAGAAGCTCAAGGAGCGCTGTCTCAAGCACGTAAGGCCGGCCCCGGCGCAGACCCGCCGGGCAGCCCGCGGCGCCAGGTTCTCTCCGCGCCTCGATCGGTTGCCCCTGCCAGCCACCAGCTCGTCGCTCCCCGGGCCACCCTCTCGGAGGTGGGGCGGAGGGAGACCGAGCCGGAAAGGTGGAGTGCCGGCTGAGCCGCGCACGCGGCGGCCCAGCGTTCGTGCTCGCCTGCACCGGGGTGAGGTCCGGGTTTGTACCAGCTCCCCAAGAGCTGACCGCTAGCGCAGGCCCCTTCCTTAAGAAGCGTGCACCTTTCCGCGCCGAGCGGCTGCTTGGAGCTGTTTCCCGAGGCTGCCTGTGAGCCTGCGCTTGGCCCTGAGCTCTCACCTAAAATAGCGCCGCTGCTTTTCTGTGGGCTGACGTGCATTTAGCCGGAAGCCTCAGGCTGGGGTCGCTTCCCAGAGTGCGGCTTGGAGTCCGCTCAGGAGAAAGGCTTCATAGCCGAGGGACGCTCAGCTCCTTGGGTTGCTGACATTTGCAGAGAATTTCTAAGTCTTTCCCTGGAAACCCACTCAGTGAGTGAGGTCAGGGGTCTGTCAGACCCCAGTGCCTACGGAAGGGCGGGGCTCGAGGTTGTAGAGTTTCCTGTCAGAAGTTGGGTTAGAGGTGGTCGTAGCTTTTGGGTGGGCACAGCGTGCGTATGTGTACACTTCACAGGTTGCCCGCCAAGAGAGGGCGTTGTCTCTAAGGGTGAGCCTGCAGTTACCATCGGAGTCACTCCTGGCTGAGAGAACTTCGTTATCTCTCTCATGTGTGGTGGGTGGATTCCATCTGTAACTGTCAGACAACGTGACCAGACCCGCAAGCCCCCCTCTGGAGCACACGCACCATGTGAGTGTGGGGGCGCTTAGCCCCAGAGAGGCTCAGGGTGCAATGGCAGGTGTGTGGACAGCTTTCTTGTATTTTAGTCTATTTATTTATTTATTGAGATCATTTTGCAGTTCAGGATGGCCTACATCTCCAGGTGGCCCTTCGGGTGCTGGGATTACAGGTGCATGCCATTCTGCCCGGCCGCTTATATTTTTTCATAGCCTAGCTGGTGTGGTTGATTGTTTGGAAGCAGCACACCCCTACCGTGGGCTCCTCAATGGCTTGGTCTGTACACACAAGCCCAGAACTTGGCCCAGAGTGGCCATACAAACAGGTGTGAGAATTCCTGGGAGAAGTAAAAATAGATTGTCAGCTCCAAACCACAGGGGTATGGAATGTAGCGCTGAGTTTACCCTAACGCTGTAGACTTGCGGCAGTGTTTTATAAAGGGGACTAGGAAATGATCCATGGATGCTTACTAATAAATTTTAGGAGCACTTGGGGTTAATTAGGCAGCCAGTTTCAATATGATGCTAATTATTTGTGATACTTATCGTTCCAGTGGGCATTGAGATGGTACCATTTGGGACCTTTTCGGCATTGTCTTCCTGTAAATTGAGATTTTACTCCCCTCTGCAGACTGCCCAGGTGCGGAGGATCTGAGCAGCAGGGCAATTTCACACCAAAAGAGCTGACGTAAATTATGGGCCTGGAGAGCTGAGCCATCAGAAAATGTCCCCATCCACGTCCCAGCCATCCTGGAGTCAGAATGCCCTAGTAGGAAGGAACAGGCTCAAGGTGTGCACTTGAATGTCACCCTGGAAACCAGGGCCTGCGTGTAGGTGGCAGGGCTAAGACAAGTGTGTCTCAGCTTGTTTTCCTCCTTCCAAGTGTCCTCAGCATACCCTCACCCTAGTGTTGTCTGCAGGTTTTTCTTCTCACTTCCTGCTCTATACCCCCCCCCCCCTTGCGTTGCTGGGAGCCCACTGCCATAGGAAGAGGGATTATTGCCTTAACTATAAGGAAATGCTTGCCGTTTTGCCTTTGCCTTTTTGTCCTGTCCAGTCTCTAGCATCTGTTGCTCAGGTCTGGCAGGGGCACAGGCGGGTGCTTTGGTCTTAACAGGGCACTGGTGATAAGCTCTCACCACGGCGGGCTGTCTTCTCTGTGGTGTCAGTGCCAGAGCGCAGCATTGTGCTTGCTTGTGTGGCTCCATGGAGCTTCAGGTCCTCTGCACGTGATGATGCGTTGGGTCTGAGCAGGAGCAGGACACAGGGGGGGCCCAGAGGGGTCTCCACTGGGTGCGTGTGCAGGTGCAGAGGCAGGTGGGCCCGTGCTCGGCAGGGCTGACATCGTCAGAGTGCTGCTGGCATGGTGTGGGGCAGGGTTTTGGAAGCTGGGATGAGGATTATTTCAGAAGATTGTGTTTCCGTGACTGTATTCTGAATTTGACATGTCAACTGGGAATACCTGCAGACTCTAGGATTATAAACTGGCTCTCCCCATATTTCTGGGAGCAGACTATTGCCAAGCTCAGGGAAGTGGGGCTCCCTGCTGTGTGGTCAGTGGTTGATTCAGCCCTTGTGCCCCACAATCTTGCCAGTTTTGGGGAATGTTTGGTAACCCTGGAAGCCTTCATGACCCTTCGTACAACTTTTTCACTCCTGGCACTAGTGGAAAATTCTGGTTACTCTTAAAATGCTGGCATTGAGAGCGAACATCACTTCAGTTTTTCCTTCTTTCCCATTAGCAGTGCATGCTGGCCATTTCCAGGCCTCCATGGTCACAGGGCAAGGTGGTGAGCAAACCTGCGTGGGGCTGGGTGCCACATGTGCCTTGTGCCAGCGGCTGGAGGGTCATGGTGCGGGGCATCCTGGGTGGGCGTGTCCTCCTGCAGGCTGAGTGTTGGAAAGCACCTGTGAGCAGTGTCCCTGGCCTCTCAGGCTTCTTCCTTTTCTGACATGCAGATAATTCTGTCTTCTATGCCCTGCATATCCATCGTGAAAGCCAGCAGTCTGGGCCTACACTATGCTGTGGAATGGAAGTTCTCGTGGGTCCTCTCTGCAGCATCTGAGGCCACTCCAAAAGCTAGGGTCTGGGCAGGGCTGGAGCTGAGCAGGGCCCACGGCCAGGGTGACCTGTGCCGGGGGCTGCGGCAGGCAGTAGTCGGGTGCTCAGGCTGTGCCGCATGTGCGCCCTGGGCAGTTGAGTGGTGCTCGCAGAGATAGGAGCCTACTGAGGTGACAGGCAGTGCTATCAGCAGCCTGAGGTGGGGCTGGGAGGCGACAGTGAGGGCTACACAGAGTGTCCAGTAGCCATCAGAGCGGCTTTTCAGGTCCCTGCTCTCACAGGTGCTGTGCCCGTCTCACTGCCACAGATGGGTGGCCTCTGCCACTGATCAAGGGCCTCAGCCCCTTCTGCTCTCCCTGTGCTACATGGTTGCTGGGCTGCAGGGCCCTAGTGACTCACACAGAGCTCAGTACCCGTGATCCCCTCTGAGTGGCCCCAGGAGGTGCCCTGAGCTGCATCTGGGGTGGGGGCGTATGAGCCGAGCTGCAGTCCCCTGTGGGCTGGGCCTGGTTTCTGGGCTCTGGGCTCTCAGAACCAGAGTTCTTCCTTTGCTCTCCCTGTACTCCTGTCATGCATCTGTGGGTGGATAGGAGATGGGCATGCACGATACCTCGGTCTTTAGTTTGTCAGGAAGCTGTTTTGATTTTAAAAAGATCGCCTAGCTGGGCATGGTGGTGAGCACCTATTGCCATAGCTTTTTGGGAGGCTGAGGCAGGAGGTCCTCAAGTTTGAGCCCGTCGTGGTATCTTAGCAGCATCTTCTGTCAAAACGAAAGGACTAAATAAAAAGAGCTAGAGATATAACTCAGTGTAGAGGCCCTGGGTTCAGTCTCTGGTACTTGGGGATAAAAGGGGGGGGTGCTTTAGTGACCTTTCCAGACCCGAGAGCAGCTTGGGTGGTCAGTAGAGTATCACATGTCCTAGTTTGAGCTGCCCTAGCAGCGTGGAGCAGGCGGCGTAGGGTTGGAGGCCTGGTCATGCGTCCTAGTGCTTCTTCCTTCCCTTGATGGGGTTCTTTGATTCCAGCTGTGCTTTCACATCACAAGTGCCCATGTGGCTTCGGGTGTTGGGCCCTGTGCCATGGGTACTAAGACTTATTTCCCATTCTGCATTGTTGAATTTTATCCCTCAGTGTGCTCATGGGAGCCTGGAGGACCCCAAAAGTGTCACCCACCACAAACTCATCCACGCTGCTTCCGAGAGGGTGCTGAGCGACACAAAGACCATTTTGGAGGAGAATGTTCAGGACCGAGGTGAGGGCCGGTGGGCAGAGCCGGGGTGGGGTGGAGGCCTGGCATGTGCGCGCGTGGTTGTGTGGTACCTGTGGCCAGGTTAGACCTACTTTGGTTTTATTTTTCGTTTATTAAAAAAGTATGTGTTATGGAGTATTCGTATGGAGTATTTGTGAAAAACAGCAGAGATCAAAACTGAGCAAGCAGCAGATATCCGAGAAGCCAAATGTGAGCTTTTTTTTTTTTTTTTTTTTTTGTCTTTTTGAGACAGGGTCTCGCTATGCAGTTCAGGCTGGCTTTAAGCTCACTTTGTAGCTCAGGCTGGTCTCGAACTCACAACAATCCTCCTGCCTCAGCCTCCCGAGTGCTGGGATTACAAGCATGCGCCACCACGCCCGGCAATGAGCTTTGTTTTTAATTCTGCTCAAATCAAACCCAGACTCTGGAGCTTCTGAGGGTTTATTTTTGGTTTGAAATAATGGCCGTGGCTTGCTTCATGTTTACTAGCATGTGATACCAACTTAGTTTGGAAACCCTGGAATAGGACCCTGTGCGTGCTGCTTGCAGACCCCCACTAGGGGTTGCCAGGCCTGGCCCCGTGCCAGGGGAGGTGGGCAGCCCACCTTGTGTCGGCTCCGGCCACACCTCAGGGTGTTGGTTCATAGCAGCCTGTGAGAACAAAGGCATTTTCCAAGATTTTCACCAGGTCTCTGTATGGTCGTCAGGCCTCAGCCAGGCCACGGCCTGGTGACCCACAGCCTTGCTCTCGCCACCCGTAGATCAGCTGGGGCCGTGTGGCAGCACAGAAATGAGGATTCTGGATTTAGGAGGGACCCAGTGGGAGCCCTGCTTTCTGGGCTCAGGGGGGGCGTGCAGCACCCTTCATGTGGCTCAGGCTGTGAGGCCCGCTGTGCTTAACAGATACCATTGTGGTTTTCCCAGACGTCTTGCTGTTGATAAAGAAGCGAGCCCCTGCTCCCCTTCCTAAGATGGCCGAGGTCTCGGCGGAGGAGAAGGTGAGTTTGCAAGCTTGCTTGCTGTGGGCGAGCTTCCTCAGTGTCTGGTCACACCCCGGCTGGCCTGGCATGTGCCCTGGCCAGAGTGCATACAGTGAGTGGATCTCTGCTGAGCCAGCCCCCATCTGCCTCCAATGGGGCCCAGCCCTGAGCGCTCAGGGCTGTGCGGCCATTGACTTGACCCCACCGTGTTCTCTTGCCCCTTCTGTCCTTGTGCAACCGGTCCAGCGCTGGTGCCACAGGGCCAAGTCGGAGCAGGTGTGCAGAGTGAGGGTGACGCGGCGTTGTGCCACTGTCCCAGGGCTGGCTGTGCCTCTTGTCTGCTTCTTGCAAGGCACAGTTCGATGTCCTGTTATGATTCAGCCGTTGCCAGAGGCACGTTCCTGAGACACCACTCCGAGGGCCTGTGCCCTGGTGCGGAGCAGCTGCTCACCTCACAGTTGACCCCAGGATGCTGCATTTCTTCAGCAGTTCTGAAAGACCAGGGAGTGCATTTGCTCCGGGCAGAGCAGCCCCACTTTTGGGGCTGGGCCATGGCCTGAGAGTGGGTGAGCTATTTTTGGGGCTTCCTCTGGGCTATGGATGTATAAGGAGTACCCTGGGCTTGGGCTGTATCTTATATCTTAAGCCACACCTGGCTTCAGTGTGGGTGTGGACAGGCAGGGGGCCAGGGAGTGGCCCACCCCTGTGCTGGGAGCCCGCCTGCTCTGGGAACTGCAGTGAGAGGCAGTTCTCGCCTTACGCTGGACAGACAGCAGGGTTCTGGTGCAGCCTGCTCCCGCTGCAGAGTGTGCAGGACCCAGCAGGGCCACCCTGGCAGCCCTCCTCTCCTCTGCACCTGTTCGCAGACTGTGCTCTGGAAGCTGTTGGTGCATGGTTCTGATTAATTTTTCTAAGTCAGAAGAACACATGTATTTAAAAACTAAATATTACAAATGCTTTAATAAAATCAGTAGTTTCCTATCGTACCTGAGTCACACTCCGTAAAGGCAACCGTACATTGGTCTTTCGACTAGTGTCTTCTCAGCTCTCTTCCCAGTTGTGGGCTAATACGCCTGTGTCCTCAGTTATCCCTTTAGACTGCTGCTCAGCCTGCCCCGCCTCTCCCCCACCCAGGGTGTTGGCCTGGAATGTTCGTTGGAGTTGGTCTCAGTAGTCCTATTGTCATTTAAACATTGTTTTCTGCCACAGGGAAAGCATGATGGGTTTAGGAAAGCTAGATGTGGCATCTCTTGGGACACTGAGACCGGAGGCTCACAAGCTCAAGTCTTAGAGAGGTTAAGTAGCAAGGCTTGTTTTTAAAGAGAAACAAGCCCAAGAGCCACAGCTAGGGGTTGTGGTAGTACACAGGCCTCACGTTCATGGCACCCTGTGTTCTGCCCCTAGCAACACGCAGGGGGCCGGGGAGATGGCTTGGTGGAATAAGCGCTTCCCTGGCGAGCACAAGGGCCCCTGTTCCACAAAAAAGAAAAAAAAGAAGTTAAACCACACACGCACGCACGCAGGCACGTTTTCCCCTGGTGTTAGGAATTGAATGCAGGGCATGGTGCCCTGCTCTGTCCCCAGGCCTCTGTAAACATTTTTTGTTTGGAGGCTTGGCTGAGTTGCCGGATTACCCAGACTGGTCCTCTGCCCTGGCACAGGGCCTGGTGGTCTCTTCATACCGCTCCATGTTTTCAGCGTCAGCAATCGCCCTCGTGTGTCAGGCCCTGTGGGGGTGCTCCCTGCGGTGACTGTGCCCCTGTGCAGTGCGGGCTTCCACCTCTTCTTTTTTAAAAAAATCTTTTGTCTGTTTGTGTATTTGTCTATTCGGTCCAGGGCCCACTATGTGGTTGGACTGGCGGTCTCCTGTCTCACCCTTCGCAGCACTGGGGCTACAGGCATGCACCACCACTCCCAGTCTTGGTGGCTGGCACGACACGCGGTACCCCGGATTGCGCCCGTGTCCTTAGACAGCCCAGCTGTCTCCCCAGCCTTCACCTCTTTCTTCTGTGCCAGGATTCTGTGTAGCTCTCCCTTCCACTAGCCGATTGTCTCATCACAGACTTCCTTGTAGGGCAGCACCTGTCTCCACTCTCCCCTCGTGTGCTTTCTTACCCAGAGTCTTGCACGGCATCCAGGATTCGGCTGTGTTTCTTGCTGCAGGCTCTAGGGAGAAGCAGCTTCCTGGCTCTTGGGCAGATGGCAGCTGCTACGATTCCTCCCGCCACCTGGCCGGGCCCCCCTCTCTTGCTGGTGTCAGCAGGGTCCAGCTCTCTGTCCCTGGAGGTACCTTCAACCCTCGGTGCAGCCTTCTGTCTCTGCCATTGGCCGCATAGTTCCCTAGAGGTGGAACCAAGTCTTCATGGGGTTTCCCCTGACTATGCCAGGGCCCCACAGGGCAAATGCTTTTCCCTGCACAGCCCAGCTGGGAGGTGGGAGGTGGGAGGTGACTGACACCTTTGGGTCCCGCTGCCGTGGCATCAAATGGCATCTGGCCTCATTCCTGGTTTGGTGGGAGCGGCTTCCTCGGGCGTCGAGGCTGCGAGGTCAGGCAGTGTCAGGCTGTAGCAAGAGTCCTCTTGGCCCACTTGGAGCTCTCGACTGGCCTGCCCTGGGGTCCTTCAGGCCTGGCACAGGCTGTGGTGTGTGTGTTGTACTTTTCTGTGCCGGCTGCATCACTCTGGGGATCCAGAGTCCCCTGGGAGCTTTGCCCCGGGTCCTCTCTGACCGCCCCCTCTCCTGTCTTTCCCTTTCAGTCCCTGGCCCTCAGGGCACAGCCGCGGGGCCCGCTTCCTCCTCCACCACGCACCTGTGGCTCTTGCTTCGCGCCTTCTCTCTCAGCTCTTCCCTGCCGCTGCCTTTTCTCCTTCCTTTGCCCTTCTGTCTTTTGTTGTCCCACTCTGCCCTGCTCTCTGTGGCTGGATATCACCTGCTGGGGGTGCTCTGTATTGGAGTCCGTGCTGTCCGCTGGCTGACTCCTGGCTGCGTCTGTTCTAGCCAGGGCTGGGTCTCCTGCTGGCCTGGGAAAGAGCTGCTCCAGCCCTCTGTGGGCTGTGGGCCCTAGCTCTTGGCTCTGGTGAAAACTGGTTTCTCTGGGGAGTGGGCATACCCCGTGCTGGCAACGTAGAGCTCAGCCACGCTGTGGCCTTTGTCCTGCGGCCCGGTCTGGAGGGCTGGCAGTCGGTGAGCTCATGGCCTTAGCCTGCAGCTCCAGCCACTTCTCCAGCCACCTGCGACTGCTGCTTTCTCTCCCCCCAGGTTCTGTGTCTTTTCCATCCTTTCTGGTTATCTCTGCCATCCTCATCCCGGTGTCAGGCTTAGTGAGGCCATGGGGGGCACATGGCCTCTGCCATCTGTGTGAGGCCTTGCAGGTCCTCTCAGAGGACAGGGCTGGCTTTCCTCTGTCCTCCCGCCATGCTACCAGGGTGGGGTCTGGTCCTAAGTACCTCACCTGGGTACTGAGCATGGCACTCCCCATGAACGCCCAGCTCTGCGGGGTTTGCAGCTCTCGCTCAGGAGATGCGGTGCAGACCCTGCTGGCTGCGTTCCTGTCCCTGAGCTTACTGCGGACTCTCCTGCTCCTCTGCAGAAGAAGCAGGAGCAGAAGGCTCCAGACAAGGAGGCCATTCTCCAGGCCACAGCCGACCTCCCCGCCTGCAGTGTGGACCGGGCTGCAGTGCAAACCACTATGAGAGACGTAAGCGTTACCCTGCATGTGCCAGGTGGGGCTGTGTGGGAGCAGGTCTGGGGGTCCCAGGAGCCTCCCCAAGTAGCCCAGGAAGTGGGTGCCATTGCTGTTCTGGAGGCTGAGGCAGGAGGATCACCTGAGTGAAACCCCAAAATCAAAACAAAAAGTGCTCCAGGAAAGTGAGGCAGGGCATTTAAAAACCCTACTAATTTTGCCCTAAATCTAAAATTATTTTAAAGCAAAAAGTTTGAAACATACCTGGAGGCAGGGTGAAAAGCATAGCCACTTTGGGGTGGATGTGTGGGTTTTGCCTGAGCTTGGCTGAGCTTTTTGGTGATGTCTGAGCTCTGAAGTCATTTGGCCTGGCAAGCTCTAAGCTGAGAAACAGAAGCACGGGCAGTGCGTGTGTGAGCCCAAGTGGGCTCAGGGCGTGCTGAGTCAGCGTGGCGTGTGGCCACCGTCAGCTTGACCTGACCTGATCAGACCCGGGAAGCGTTTATTCTACCAAGCCATCTCCCTGGCCCTTTTTTTTTTTTGGAACCGAGCATTGAACTCAGGCCCTTGCACTTACTGCTCAGATCGGAGTGCCACTGTGAGTCCTGCGTCGAGTTAGGTCAGCGCCTCTCCTGTGGGTCCCTTGTGCAGGGGGCAGAGTCTACTCTGCAGCTACCCCTGCCCAGCCCCAAGTGGTGGGTGGCGGGGTTGCTTGTGGTCCCTAGGCTGGGCCTAATGGAGCTGGGGCACAGCGGTCTTGGAGTGTCGTGCCAGCCCTTTGTTCATGCTTCTGCTTTGGGGTGGCTAGTAGTCTCCAGTTTTGCAGTACTGGGTGCTGGCCAGACACTTTTTTTTTGTCTTTTTGAGACAGGGTCTTACTATGCAGTTCAGGCTGGCCTTAAGGTCACTTTGTTGCTCAGGCTGGTCTTGAACTCACAACAATCCTCCTGCCTCAGCCTCCCGAGTGCTGGGATTACAGGCGTGCGCCACCACGCACGGCAGGCACCTTTCTTGTCCACCCCAGGCTTGGCGGCTGTCGCACGTGGATGTCTCTCGCTGTGCGCTTGGAGCCCCTTCTTGTGTGTGGTGTCTCCTGGAGGACAAGCTGGCCCAGCCCGGGCCTCTTCTCCTCTGCCTGGCTGCTCCTGGAGGAGCACAGTGCCGTATAGACTCACGCTTTGGGGCACTAGCATGGAGTGTGGGTCAGGTGGGTTTGCGTAACACTCAGAATGTCTCTCCTTTTTCCCGGCTGCAGTTCCAGACAGAGCTCCGGAAAATCTTAGTGTCTCTCATCGAAGTAGCGCAGAAGCTGCTAGCCCTGAACCCTGATGCAGTGGAACTGTTCAAGAAGGCCAATGGTATGGGCGGAGCCCAGGTGGGCCAAGCAGCCTGTGTGTGCTCACTTGTTCACACACACACATGCACGCACACGCACAGGCTGTGTCACACACACGTGCACATGCACTGTTTCCCCCTGGCCTCAGACCCCAAGCCCGCAGCTTCCTGGAGATGGGCACCGTCACTCACCATCGGGCCTGTCTGCACGGGGGCCCCAGCTGCTTCATGTGCGTGCATGAGAGCTGACAGTGGAATCAGTGGCCTTGAGGCCACAGGTCCTGCCAGGCCTGTGTGGGCGCAGGTGGCTGGCATGCCACAGCGGAAGGGCTCCTCACTCTGTCTCCCGTCACCTGCAGCTGTGCTGGACGAGGATGAGGAAGACCGTGTGGACGAGGCCGCCCTGCGGCAGCTCACAGAGATGGGCTTTCCTGAGAGCAGGGCCTGCAAGGCACTTCGGCTGAACCAGTACGTGGGGCCTCCCTGCCTTCTGTGGACGGGGCTAGGCCATGCTCTCCTCCCGGCTCTGGCTGAGTGCTCTCCAGGAGGTGTGTCCCTAGGCACCTCCCAGATGAGCTCTGGGAGCCTTAGTTTAGCATCTCACAGTGGGGTTTGTTGTTGCCTTTCCTGTTTTGAGATAGATCTCTGTACTGTCCAGGCCGGTCCCAAACTCCTGGGCTCAAGCGTGCACCCTGCCTCAGCCTCTCATAGCTGGGGCTGCAGGGCCCTGAGCGCTTTCCGCCTGGCCTGTGCGCAGGCTGGTGCGCCTGCCATGCCCCTGCACTGCTGCGGCCTGGTGCCAGAGCAAGCTGCCCTGGGACAGGGGCTCATGGCCGTTGTGAGTCAGCGGCACAGTCACCCAGACCCCAATCAGCGGGCCTCGAGGGCCGGGGCCTTCCTGCTCTGGGCCTGCCGGAGCTTTAAAAGTTGGTGTGGTGCTGGGGCCTGAGCCCGGGCTGCCTTGTGCAGAGGGCCAAGTGCCTATGCTAGCCACACGCCAGCTGTCTGGGACCCTGTGTGGAGAGCGAGAGGCCACTGTCTGAGCGGCCTGTCCTTGCCGGGGTCTGCAGGTGGGGGTCCTGTCACTGCTCAGGAGAGCTGGGAAGAGTGTGTTGTCCTTTTCCAGCATGTCAGTGCCGCAGGCCATGGAGTGGCTAATTGAGCACGCGGAAGACCCAGCCGTTGACACGCCTCTTCCAGGACAAGCTACACGGGCTGTGGCTGGCGCTGCCGCTGCAGCTGCCACCCCTGAGGCTGCAGGAGGCGCTGCTGAGGGAGACGAAGAGTGGGATGAGCTCACTGAGATCTTCAAGAGGATCCGAAGGAAAAGGGAGTTCCGGGCCGACTCGCGGGTACGTGTCTGCGCCTGCGCCTGCGCCTGCGCCTGCGCCTGTGCCCCGTGCTGCCTGTGAGGAGCTGGCGGGGCAGACCTACGCTTCCCGGCCAGGCCGCATTGTCCTTGCCCGAGTATAGGGGCTCATTTCCTGAGTCTCCCGGGAAGGTAGCAGACAGTGCTGCCGCTGTAGCTGCAGGGCACAGGTGGGCAGTGCCAGGAGCCGAGCAGTGAGCATGGACGGGGTGGGCAGGAGCAGTGGCAGGCCCTGTGTGTCTGTCTGTAGCCCTTCCTCAAAGCTGCCTGTCCTTGGTCCGCTTTCTTGGCCTGGGGTTTGGGGTTTGGTTCCTGGTGACCTCTGCCCTTTGGCAGTCTTGGCGGTGTCTGATCTTGTGCGCCTGCCTCTGCCCTGGGGTGGTGTGGTGTGAGGTTTCTTAGGGCCTCCTCTGTGGGAGTCCACGGAGCCAGGCTGTGGGGATCCAGCTGGAGGCATTGAGTGTGCTTAGAGGAGGGCTGAGCATGGTGCCCAGCCAGGGCCAGTTTTGTCCTGCACATCCTGGGGACACTGCGCGGCAGCCGTAGCTCCAGATCTGCCTCCCGCTCCTCCTGTCCTGGCCCCCCGGGGTCTCAGCTGCTGCACGTGCGCCAGGTCTGCTCACTTCCGAACGCCCTGCAGGCCCTGTTGGTGCACCATGCCCCGCACCTCCTTGGCAATTCCTGTCACTTGAGTGCTCCCCATTTTGTGAGCTCTCCCTGCATCCAGCTTTGGATTTTCTTTGGCTGGCTCAGGATGCCTTAAGGGCAGGTCTGGTAAGGCATGAGGATCTGGGGATCGAACCACAGAATTCTGAGCCTGGCTGCTTTGCATCTAGCCTTGGAGTTTCCACTGTTCTAGGCTGCATTCTAGGACCCAGCAGGGGTCTCTTTCTCATCTGAGGATCCGGTTCATATGTGGCTGTTTTGAGCTGAGCTTTTGGTGTCTTGCAGGAGGGCAGGTGGGCTTGAGTGTTTCTCGTCTTGGCCCTGCCTAGTCCTGGTGGGTTTGCTCAGCCCTCAGTTCCTATTCTTTTGTTCTTTAATGCATTTGGTGCAGGGTCTCACTACGCAGCTCAGACTTGTAGTGATACTCCTATTTTCAGTCTCTCAGTGCTGGGGTTACAGGTGTGCAACACCACGCCTGGTCTCAGCCTGCTCAGTGTGCCCAGGGGTGTGGCTGGCATGGCACGTGGTGCCAGGGATCAAACCGCAGTCCCTGTGCTTACCTAGGCAGGTGCTTAGTCCACTGAGCTATCTCGTTGGCCCTGGTCAGTTCTTATTCTTGTCATCGCCAGCTCTACTGTCCCTTCTTTTAAGAAGTGGCCTCTGTAGGGCTGGTCAAATAGCTCATTGGATTAAAGTGCCTGCAAGTAGGTGCAGGGGCCAGGGGTTTGATCCCCAGGCCTGCCATGTGCTGAGACAGTGATTGAGACTGGGTGTGGTGTCGAGCGCCTGTAATCCCAGCACTTGGAAGGCTATAAACAGAAGCACTATGAGTCTGATCTAGTAGCGCGACCCTGAAGACTCTGTAGACCCGTCCCTAAAATACAGGGGGGGAAAAAGTGGCCTCCCTGTGTTGGCCAGGCTGGCCTCAGACCCATAGGCCTCCTGCCTCAGCCTTTCAGCAGCTGAGAGAACAAGGTGCACCACTGTGCCCAGCTTCAGCCCTTTTATTAAAAATTAGGTTTTCAGTAGGGCTGGGGATGTAGCTCAGTGGCACAGCACCTGCCTGGCAAATGTGAGGCTTTGAGTTTGATTCCCAGGGGAAAATTTTTTTTGGTTTCCATTCTTAATTTTAGTACATTTCTGTTCCCTGCCCTTCCCTCTGTTTTATTCCTTTGTTTGTTTGTGCCTGTGTTGTAGGAGAGTGGTAGAATGTCCTGTCCTGTGGCAGGCAGCAAGGGCCTCTTGCCCACTGATTGTGCCAGCCCCAAGACTGGCGCAGCGCAGCAGCCCCCGAGGTTGTAGGCCTAGCTCAGCCACCATGAGAGGAGAGCGCCAGACCCTCCACTGCCTCATTCTGCCAGGGGTTGGAGGTAGCCGGAGTGTGGCCAGCAGCCCTGGGGCTGTTCTCTGGACTGGGATGGGAGGGGCCTTCTTGTCCCAGAGTTAGGTGGCCCTCACACTCTTCCTCGGGGCCACAGCCTCGGGGCCCTCTCGCTGCCATGCATGCACATGTGACACCCTGGCCTTGACAGCTCCCAGCAGTGCAGCCGAAAGAGACCCCAAGTGGAGTAGGGGTGCTTTGTGAGCTGCCTGGCCTGGTGGGCATCTTGCCTGCCCCACCCCCACCAGGTCCTTGTTGGGTCCTAAGACCTCTGGCCGCCTGTGCCTGACATGCACATTGGGCAAGAGGTCATCAGGGAGAGCTGAGTAGAGGAGAGAGAACAGCAGGTTGGAGTTCGGCCTTCAGACCATCAGGGGACACCCTGGGGGACTTAGGAAGGCCTTGGTGTTTTTCTCAAGGGTTGACAGAATTTAGCAGTTAGGAAAGTCTAGCAGCAAGTGAAGGTGGTATATCTTATAGGATGTTTGCCCTGAAAATGTGCGATCTTTTCCTTAAGGTCATTGTTCACCCCATGAGTTAGCATATGTGTTAAATAATATTTCGTACTTAGAGCCTAAGTGTTAAATATTGAATATTAATTTCTTTTTTTTTTGTGGTACCAGAGATTGGTACCACAAGACTCAGGACCCTGCGCTTGCCAGGCAGGAGCTTATTCTACTGAGCTATCTCTGGCCCTGTAGTTTGTTTTTGAAAGGTAAAATTGGAGTAAAAGCATCTTTCTTAAGTCAGACGTGCTGTGTGGGAGGCTGGGCTGCCACGTCCAGTGCGTGCTGCCAGCCGCGTGCTTCTGCCTAGGCTGTCATGTCCCTGATGGAGATGGGCTTTGACGAGAAGGAGGTGATTGATGCCCTCAGAGTGAACAACAACCAGCAGAATGCCGCTGTGAGTACCCTGCGTGCCTCTGCGTCCCCTGGCTCTCGGGTGTCAGCTGCGCTGTGTCCCATGCCCCCGCACTGCTCAGCACTGAGCCTTTAGGGCAGAAGACTCGGGTGGCAAACAGCTTTGAAGATGCTGGTCAGGCAGAGTGGTGCATGCCTGTAATCCCATCCCTCTGGCGGCCAAGGTGGACCCAGCTGCGACAGCTCACACCCTGTCTCGAAATAAGAAAGGGCTGAGGGTTTAGCTTAGTGCAGAGACCCTGGGTTTAATCTCCACTACCCCTCACTCATTGAAAGTTTGGAGAAAATTCTGGGCCTTTTCTAAAGACGTATCTCCTGTGTTCATCCTGTGCATGTGCGATTTGTTCATGCACGTCCTGACTCCTCTCAGATCCAGTCCTGGGCTGTACGTATGCTGCTGCTGAACCCTGGTGGGGCTTGGGTGCACTGGCGACCCCCACTGCTGACAGGGTTGAGGGCCTGAGCATCGAATTACATGTCCAGTCCTACTGGCCGCACTGGCTGTGGAGATCTGCAGTCCTGCCGGCTCCCTCCCTAGAACGGGGTGGGGCAGTCGGACCTTGCTGACACCCTGTCCTGGGATTGGGCGTTAGGCAGTGGTCAGAGCAGTGCTTGCGACCTGGCATGGGCTCGTCTAGGTGTCGCCAGAGGAGCTAATGGCTGTCCCATGTTCTTGGGTTTCAGTGTGAGTGGCTGCTGGGGGACCGGAAGCCATCCCCTGAGGAGCTGGACCAGGGCATCGACCCCAGCAGCCCTCTCTTTCAGGCCATCCTGGACAACCCAGTGGTGCAGCTGGGTCTGACCAACCCCAAGACGCTGCTAGGTACGTGTGCCTTTGAGATGCCGGCTTGGCTGGGGACATAGGTGCTGCTGAGGTAGCCCAAGGCGACTGCCTGCAGGCGTGTGTCTGTGAGTGTCTGGGCCTGGGAGCCCGGACCAGCTCAGGGTGTGCAGGCTCCTGCCAGCTTAGGCAAGCCATGCTGGTGGCTTGTGGAGGAAGCACACATGTTGAGAAGGTTGGCATGGGTTGGGCTTGTTTGTACGGGACTTCTCTGGTAATCGTGTATTTTTATTGTTACATACAGTACATGCAAAAATGCATAGTATCTGTGACTTTGTTATTGTTGTTTTGTGTGTAGGGTCTCACTGTGCAGCTGGAGCTCGCAGTGATCCTCCTATTCTCAGCCTCCCCAGTGCTGTCACTTTAATGACACAAGTAGCTGCACGCAAGCTACTCGTCCTAAACAGGATGGCCACTCCTTGGTGTCCCTGTAGGTTGGCTCCAGGACTTCATGTCAGAGTCCCTAGCTGCTCAGGTGTGAGGGGTCAGGGTTTTAGCAGGTGACCAACAGGTTGTTTCCTGACCGTAAGCCATCTCTAGAGTACTTGAAATGCCTGGTGTAGGGTAGTGCTGTGTGTGTTATCTATTTTTTTTAAGCCTTTATTTGGTACGAGGTCTTCCTACACAGCTCAGGCTCATAGTGATCCTCCTGTCTCAGCCTCTCCAGTGCTAGGATTATAGGTGTGCACCACCACATCTGGTTTTGGTGGCCGGCACAGCATGCCTGGGGTTCTGGGCCAGGAATTGAACCCAGGTCCTTGTGCTTACCTGGCAGCACTTAGACCACTGAGCTATCTCCCCAGCCCGTTACCTGTTTTATTCAGGGAAGAATAACAAGAAGAAGGTGCTCTGCATGTTTAGTATACATGTGATTACTTTCCTGAGCAGCTCTATTCCCATTGGTTGGGTGTTACGGTCCCTCGAGCGCCTGTGCACACCGAGCCTCCTGCCCGCTGTCCCCTGGAGGGACGCCGTCCCAGGCCCGCCCTCCCTCTGCTGCCTCTTAGAGCTGCTCAGGCAGGCGTGGAGTCGCTGCCCAGGCGCTGTGCTCTCTTCACTGCTGCCCTGTCCAGCAGGCCACAGCGAGTGTGCTGTGGCGCCTCTCCCACCACCCAGGGTACCTGAGCTGTTCTCACACATGGCACTGTTGGCTGTGCCTGTCCCTTGTGCCTGGGATGTGGCTTGGTGCAGAGACCCTGGTATCCCTCACGCCTCTGGACCTTGTCCAAACAGCGCCTTCTGTGTCCTGATGCCACGGCTGTCCCAGGGCTGCACCTGCAGAGCTCCTCCCCGGCGTGGGCAGTTGTCAGGAGGGCACTGTGCCTGGAGGTGGGACAGTCAGTGACGTGGTGGCTGTTGTGTGGGCAGCCGCAGGCAGCCGCCCGTCAGAAGCAGTCCACACTGTGCAAAGGGTCTTGTGCAGGGCTTTGGTTTCTTTTCCTGGAAGGTTTTTTTTTTTTTGAGATAGGCTCTTGCTCAGGGTTGCCTTGAACTTACAGCGATCCTCCCAAGTGCTGAGGTTACAGGCACAGCCACTTTGCTGTTTCGCTGCTGGCTGCCCTCTGCCCGTCAATTTTTGATGGTTATTTTATTTCAGAAATAAGAAAACTAAGGCAGGGTGGAGGGCTGGCCCATGCAGAGCCTGGCAGGCACACACTGGTCCCCTAGGTCTGCAGCATCAGCAAAGACCGAGGGGCTCACTCTGAGTAGGAAAGGACACTGGGAATGAAAGGAGCTCACCGAAGGCAGCCTCAAATGCAGGCTTTCTCTCAAAGGTTCCTAACACAAAAGCAGCACAGATACACCAGAACACAGGCCTCCTGTTCACCGCAGCAAGCCGACAAGAAGCCACTAACCCAGCTGTAACATTTGCAGGACATGCAGCTGGTGGAGAGTCGCTCTTATTGGGTGACAGATGAGAAAGGAACAAATGAGAAAAGAACCAAAACTTGACCACGGAAAGCTTTATTTGGCTCGCAGTTTATGGAGGCTTTAGCCCCGCACTGGCTGGCTCCAAGGTGGGCTGGTGTTTCCAGCGGGCATTGCAGAGGAGAGATACTTCATGGTGGGCCGAAGGCAGCAAGCAGCAAGCAGCAAAGGAGCAGCAAGCAACGAGCAGTGACAAGAGCAGCTCTCTTTCTGTTCCTTATACTCTACCTAGGCTTCCTGCCCTTAGGGCTGGTGGCACTTTAATCCTAGCAGTGTGCCGTGAGCCAGTCTTAGCCCTCCCTACAAAGCCGCACCCTGAGTGCATGAGGCCTGCGGGGGACATCTAGACACGACCATCATGTTCTGCCCTGGCCTCCCAGACTCACGCACGTCCCCTTATGCAAAAGGCATTATTAGTCCATCTCTAAGAGTTGCCAAGGTCCACAGCTTTGGCGTTGCTGCGGAGTCCAAGCCTAAAATCTCCTTGAGATTTCAGGCAAATTCTTAGCTGTGAGCCCCCTTACAAATAAAGCTAAGTATCTAACACACAGTAGCACAGGTAATCGGTTCATTCCAAAAGGTTCAAATAGGAGGATAGAAGGGAATAGAACCAAAGCAAGTCTAAATCCAGCAGGGTGAGCGTTAGGTCTTGGGGCTCCCCGTGTCACTGCTGGTGGCTTTAGCTCCCACTGCTTTGCTCTTGGGCCGGCTCTGCTCTCTCCTGGCAGTTTTCCTCAGCTGGCCCACACCCCTGGTTTCTCCAGCCTGGTGGGGTTTCCTCTGCATCTGTGCTCACACAGCTTCACAGACTCCTCTCAGGAGCACACTGCCTGCCTCCTAGGTCTTCTGATGTCTGGGTGGAAGCCCTCCTGACCCTACTGCTGGGATTCTGCCTGCCCCTAGCTGCAGCGCCGTGTGGGGCATGCCTAGGTCTGCCACCACTGGAGCAGCAGCCAGCCTTCTCCAGTCCTGGCTCTGGGGGTACAGTGCCTGGATCACCGAGAGCTCTGAACCCAGGCCGAGGGGCAGATTCGGGACCACTGCCGTTCTGGAACATGGTGCTCTAAGGCTTTCTTTTTTTCTACCTTTGCGATTTTGAGGTTGTAAGGGATAGAGTTCTGCTTCTTGTGATGCCCCAGGCCACATTTTCTACTGTCCTATTCCTTCTTAGAAACCAAGATCTCTGCTCTAGTGCTGTAGTCTACTGCTCTACTGGAGCTTCCTTTTTGGCCAGACTCCCATTTTAGGTCATTCTGCTAGGCTCTTTACTCTTGATTCTTAACATAGATCCATAAGAGTTCTGCCTTAAAATATCTTTTGCAAGATGAGTCTTTGATTCTTAATCTCAGTTTCAGGCAATGTCCCTGGACAAAAACAAAATGCAGACAAACTTCATGCCGAAGCACAGCGCACGTAGTCTGGAGCCCAACAGCCCTTGCATTCCTTCTCAGCAGAACCCTGGGCCTGGCATTCACCGGCAGCTTCCTGGTCGTCCCCTGCTTCCCATGGCTCCTCATGGGCTGGTTGTGTAGGCGCACGTGCTGGTAAAGGCCAGCTCTTGTTTCCTCCAGTCAAGACCCTGGGTCTGCAGTTCTCTCTGCTAACCCACTGTGACTGGTTTCTGTCACCGGTAGGGACACGGTTGGTCTCAGTGTGATCAGTTCCACCTGGTGAGAAATGGAGGCAGGAATGAGAAAAGATAGACAAGAAGACAAGCTGGGCTAGGTGGTGGCTGGCCTGCCTGCTAGTGAGACAAACTCACCTACACAACAAAATGGTCCTTTATTTATGCCTTTGCAAAGTTAGTAACCTGTGACACAAGGTTGCCTAGAGACTTATAGCTCCTTAACCAAACAGGATGCTTCTCCCAGGCCTGAGGTAGCCTGTCTGCTTTACGCACTGAGGCCCAGTCCCGCCTCTACACCTTTGACTGGTCCCCAGCTTCAGTAGCTCCCAACATCACCGCTCCTCCCTGTGAGGCGCACTGCCTGGGCACAGCTGCCTGTCCCTGGCTCAGGGGCTGAGCTTGGGTATTGATGGGCTGCTGCTTGCAGCAGGGCTCAGCTGGCTGTGGCTGCGGACGTCCCACTTGCTGAGGAGCTCCACGTGGCAGTGCCGTCCTGCCAGCCAGGCTGGCCTGCAGGGCCGCATACTTACGCAGGGACATGCCTGCCGAGGCAGAAGTGAACACTCCTGATGTGAATCTCAAATGGTGAGCATTCTTTGAGAAGCATAGAACATTCATTACCGAAGGTTGGAACAGGAAGGTAGGATGAGTGGGTGAGCTGCAGTTCTCTAGAGCCCCCTCGTAGGTGCTCTTCCTGTGCCGTTTCTGTGGTGTTTAGGGCCCTGGGAGGTCTACCACAGTGTGGGCTGCCGTCCTGCCTGCCTGGGAGTGGGGCTTGTGGCCTGGAAGGTGATCCTTTGGTGGATGCTGTCTGGGTTCTTTCAGCAAATACTGTTTCCACTTCTGGTGATTAAATGGCCACGGGACCTCCTGCTGCAGTGACCCTTTCTCATCCTGGTCTTTCAGCGCAGCTTGTATCTTCAGGGACAGGCAGCTGGACATCCGGCTCCCACGTCAGATTGGAGTGTCCCAGCCGCTGCTCGTCAGCATGTGCTTTGCTCTGCCTTTTGGCTGGTGCTGGCTGGCCTCAGCCCCCACCCGCCACCCAGATTGCCGTCTGTGCTCGTTTCCTCTTCAGTTCTGCTCTCACTCTGGCCCCTGTGGCCTCAATGCAGGGCTCCCTGTGGAGCTTGTTGTGGCTTGAGAACACCTGCCCTTTGGCGCGTGCTGCCAACCCTCGTTTGCTTAATCATGGTGTGTGTTTGAAACCCAGAAGCTAAGAACACACAAAGGTCAGGTGCAGAATCTTGTGACTAGAATCCCACTCTTGCAAGGCCGATGCAGGAGGATTGCAAGTTTGAGGCCAACCTGGGGGTAGTCAGACCCTGTCTTCAACTGAGGAGAGGTCTGGGGATCTGGCAAGGGACACACCCTTGCCTAGCATGCTCATGGCCCTAGACTCAATTCCAGCCTTGCCAGAAGTGAAGACAAAGGTGCTTTCTCAAATGAACGCTCAACTGTTCCCCCTTTTGTAACTGGCTCTTTTCTCGAGGTGTCGCTCACCTCTGTCATCCTCTGGAGCACATTGCTCCGCCTGTTGGGAGGCCACGGGAGTTGGGCTCCCAGTCTCAGTAAGGAATGGTCCTTCTCGATGCTGCCTTCTCGAGACTGCACTGGTTTCTCAAGGCTCTGGTCGGGGAAGCACCAGGAGGTTCCCGGCACATGTGGAGCAGAGCCCGCTTCCTCTGGCTCCATGCCTGTGGGGTCTTCCCGAATGCGGGCTGCACCCTGACGGGTCCAGATGCCCAGCCCAGCCCCGGCCTTGGAGCACTTGGCCCCATGCTGCTGACCTCGCAGGCCCAATGCAGGCAGACGTGGAGTCCCGCATGTGGGGCCATCCTCTCTAGGTAGCCCTGTCACCGAGACAGTTGGGTGTAGCGGAAATTGCTGGCCAGGGCGGGACTGGCCCTTGTGGTGGCCTCATGAGGCTTTTTCCAGAAGGCGTTATGGTGTTGTGCTCCTACATTTTTATCTTTATATACACTTTCTGCAGTGCTGGGGACAGAGCCCAGGGCCTCGTGCCTGCTGGGGAAGTGCTCTGCTACTCTAGCTCCAGCCTTCCATGACGTGTTTAGCGGCAATATCTAGAATCTAATCATTTTCCTAAAGTGGAACGTTTAGATTTTCCAACTTGGTGATGGTAACTGCCCAGCGCCCGAATGCACGCGCGAGTCTTTCCTCTTGCTGATGATTTCCTCAGGTGAGGATGTAGGCCACGGTGCAGGGGGAGGCGCTTTTCAGGTCCTCATAGTTGCCACCAGATGGCTTTCCGGAGGCTGCATTGTGAACACAGACAGGCCAGCTGCCACCTGGCCTGTGAGACAGCTGTTCTGTTTCAGATCTGCCGGATGGTGTGTGCGGCTGGCGTGGCCTGTGGATTCAGGCCGCATTAGCACTGCTGTGCGCGCAGTCCTTCTGTGTGCGCGCGCGCGTGCATGCTGCTGGGCCTGGCCCCAGCCTTGTGCACACAGTGAGCACTGCCAGTGTGCCACACTCCTGGCAGGAGCTCTGTGGCCTTGTGTCGGATGCAGAGGCTGTGTGGAGTTGGGCCTATTTCTGCTGTCTCTGCAGCCTTTGAAGACATGCTGGAGAATCCGTTGAACAGCACGCAGTGGATGAATGACCCTGAGACGGGCCCCGTCATGCTGCAGATCTCCCGCATCTTCCAGACGCTGAACCGTGCGTAGGCGGCCTGGTCCTGCCCGGCTGTCCAGCTGCGGCCTCCCCAGGCAAGGGCACAGGTAACTTTGCCCAGAAGCCATCTCCAGCTCCTGGGCCTGGGTCTCCAGTGCCACGGCTGCTGTCCCTCCCTGCCTTACTGCTCAGAAACTCCTGCAACAATGAAGCCATGCTCCCAGCTTCCAACAGAGTTCCTGGAAGGGCTGGCTTGTTGGGTGGTGGCCAGCGCCCCTCCAGGAGCTGTGCTGGGCTGCAGAAGTGCTACTAGAGTAGCTGTGCGCTGCTGCAGAGCCTGCCTTTTCATGACTGAAGGTGTGGCCAAGCCAGTGTTACGCCCAGCGAGCTACTGTGACCAGCGAGTTGGGTGGCTTCTGTAATAAACCGACCCTTTCCTATTTTCTGTCAGTGTGCTCCTTCAGTGCCTGGGAATGCCACTGGCCTCCCAAATGCATCCCCCAGCACAGGCATTACTGCCACCTCCATGCCTTGTTGGCAGTGTGTTGGGTCTGGGGACGGTGCCCTGAAGCTGACCATGCCTCCGCATCGGGCACGGTGGTGGGGCAGGACACGGTCACCCTGCCTTCCCTGCTTCCCTTGTCCCTTTTCTCCCCTGAGCATTTTTGGTGTTTGAAGGCAGAAAGCGGAGTTTCCCTCTGTGAGTCCCACTCCTGCCACCACTTGCAGCAGCCAGCCTTCGCCTGCCCTCTGCGGTACTCTGGCCAGAGCCTCAGCCGAGCTGTCTGTCCCAGCTGGTCACTGCACTGAATGCAGTGCCACTGGCTCCTCTGATGCAGCCATCTCAGCCCTGTGCCAGCCCTGCGGGGTGGACTCTGAGGAAGCTTGGGTCGGGGCTGAGACCACCTGAGCCACCAGCTCATGCTGGCCTTGGATCCCTGTGCTTTTGCTTGGAGTGGCCCAGGGGCTTAGGAGGCGGCATTTTCTCAGGGTGGAAGCCTTGCCCGTGGGCTGCTCCTAAGAGCTGGTTGCACCCTGCTGGTGTAGGCCGGCAGGGTGGCAGGGCTACCCCACTGCTGAGTGGGGTCTGTGTGGTCTCAGGGAGCAAAGAACCTGCCAGGGCCTCCCCACAGTGGTGGCCGTGAAGAGCCCTGATGCACTGCCCTCTGCAGGAGCACCTCCGCTGTGCCCCTAGTGGCAGAGCTGGCATTGCAAATGCTGTATGGAGCTGTGGGTGGAGGTGGGCAGGTCCGGGAGCGCACGGGGCCCAGGCCTCTGGAGGTTGGGTACAGTAGGCTCCTCCCAGAATATTTGCTGGCAGAATTTCTGCACTGTGCCTGTAAGCGCTGTTCTGCCAGCGGGTTTCCTTGTAAGATGCTGATTCCCACATAGTGCCATCTTTCTGATTACACTCTTTTAAGGGTATTGGGTACAGGGCAGGGAAAGATAGCAACGTAAGCACCTGCCTGGCAAGTAAAAGGTCCCAAGTTCAATCCCCGATGTCACAAAAAAAAAAAAAGAAAAAAAGAAAAAAAAACAATCAGAGTACATTTTTATTAAAAAAAAAAAAAAGAAAAAGGAAAAAAAAAAAGATCCTAGGCACAGTCAGACAGAGACACCGCCTGTAACCCAGCACTTAGGGCTGAGTCAGGAGTGTCACAAGTTTGAGTCCTGCCTTGGCAGCTTAGCAAGACCTTGTTTTAAAGCAGAAAAATCAAAAGGGTTGGGGATGTAGCTCAAGGCCTTGGGCTCCGTCTCTAGTGCTGTAAGAAGTATCAAACAGGCTCATTTTAAGTTGGCTTCTGTACGTGTAGACCCAGCAGAAGTATATGAGAAACATGTCACTGGGTGAGGGAGCAAAGCTGAGGTGCAGGAGACCATGCTGTGTGGGACCCTACCCTGACTCTGGGCTGTCCAGAACCAACTAAGTAGGAGTGGGCTGCTGGTCACCATGCCCAGCATGCCAGGCCCAGAGAGGAAGGCACTTTTGAGGATTCCCAAGGCCCAGGCACGCAGAGCCAACTCTGTACACGTGCGGCGCACCAAGGCCAGGAAGTGCTTGCTTAGCTCTGACGGGCACTTGGCCTGCTCCTGCCTCCCAGCACTTGCTCTTCTCCGTGGGCTGCAGGGCCCGTTAGACAAACAAGGCCCTGGGGGAAGGTTTGGAAAGAAAAGCTAGACAGCTAAACCTTTACCCAGGATCCCTGCGACTATCAGGTGGGCGTGGGGCCCAGAGAGGGTGAGCTGGGTTCTGAGCTCTGCTCCAGGCTGGGCCTTGCCAGAGACTGGCAGAGGACAGGTCATCCTTTGGGATATGCAGCAAGGGTGTGGGGCAGAAAGCTGCAATACCACGGGCCATGCCATTGCCCTCTTCCTCATTGGTCAGGTTGGTTGGCATACTGGCCTCATGAGGGATAATGCTCTGGATCCATGTCTACCCTGCCCTTGCCTGGGCAGCTCGGGCTCCATGGACAGGTATGGCAGTGCAGGGCTGGGCCTTAGTGTTCAGACCCCATGGTGCGTCCACAAGCTTTACTGTGGCTGGGCGTTGGCAGAGCCACCCCAGGGTAGGAAGGGCACAGAGAGAGGGCAGGAGGGGCAGGTGGGTGGGGAGGACGCCTGCAGATGGGTAAGTGGAGGAGCCTGGGGGCGGGGCCCTGGCACCAGAGGGGACCGGGCTGCTGTGCCTGAGGCTGGGCCAGGGCCAGGGCCAGGTCAGGATCCTGCAGTACAGGGTGCGGTCCTTTGCTATAGCCAGTGGCTCATCATGACCCTGGCTATAGGCTATGTGGCCCAGCAGCCCCTGTCCATTCTGAGTGGACACCAGAGGAGCAAAAGCTAGTGTCACACGGATACCTACACTTCTGAGTCACAAGCACTGCAAGCCCAAGGGTCTGGACAGGCCAGTGGACAGCTTCACGAGGTCCATCCACACCTGGAACCTGACAGTAGCTACTGTGTATAGGACTTTGGGGACACTGTCACGGAGGAAAAGTACTGTGGGGTTCCACTCATATGAGGTCCGTAGAGTCAGAATTGTAGGATGTGGAATGGGGTTCTGGGGATGGGTGACATGGGGACAGTGTTGGTGAAGATGAATGGCGGTAGGCATGGTGATGGGCACGTGTGGGGAGCGGGGCCTGGTGCTGCATGCCTGTGGTCCCAGCACCGGGGGGATGAGGCAGCAGAACCCGAGCTCCAGCCCAGCATGGGGAGCTTAGCAACTTAGCAAGACCCTGTGTCAAGATAGAAAATAGGGCTGGCAAGATGGCTCAGTGGACCAAGCACCTTAGGCAAGCGCAGGGGCCAGGAGTCAATCTCCAGTCCCACATGCCACTCCAGCCCTGCCCCAGGGCACACTGAGCCAGCCACCAAGTCCAGGCTTGGTGGTGCATGCCTGTAACCCAAGCACTGAGCAGGCTGAAAATAGGAGGATCACTAGGAGTCTGAGCTGTGTAGTGAGATCCTGAACCAAAAACATAAAAAATGAATAAATAAAAAAGGGACTGGAGATGCAGCTCAATGCAAAGGCCCTGGGTGCAGTACTTAGTTCCACCAAAGAAAAAAGATTGCACCAACCTCTCCAGCGGTGAGACAGGGCTTGGGCCTAATGCATCGTCAGCTGGTCCTGTCCAGCTTGTCGGAGCTGCCCTCTGCAGCACTGCTGGCCTTGGCTGCATGCCCTTGAGCCCCGGCCTGGGTTTTCCTACTCTTGCCTGCTGTGGGCTCCTGTTCGAACCCAGCTCTATCCTGGCATCTCCCACACAAATCCTACATCTGGCTTCAGGAGCAGCAGGCATGCGGGAAGGGGCCCTGTGGGAGTCCACTGGCCCTGAGCAGTGGGTGCATCTGCTCCAGCCTGGGGTGCACCACCTGGCTCAGTCCATAGAGCTCATCCTTCTCCAGAGCACTTGTCTCCAACATTCATGAGATCCCAGAGGAGACCTCGGGAGTCAGCCTGCCCAGGTCACCTCATCCAAGGAGAGCTGGGTGTTTGATGTGGCCAGTTACCTGTCACTGGAAGTGCTGGCACCGACCAAACACACCAAAATGTCTTTGCCCATCGCTCTTCCAGGGGGACTCTGGAGGGATTCGCTCTGAGCTGCAGGCTGGTGGCTGACGGGGACACTGCCCTGCTTGGTTCTGCTCCTTGACTTCTGGTTGCTGGCTCCTCTACCTGTCCCCTCCCTTGTGTGGTCCAATGTCACCACCCACCCACACTTGCACTTCCCTCCACAGCTCTGCCCTGGTCAAACCCAGTGACTTTGCCCTTGTTTTCTCTGGTGCTTTCACTTGGGGGACAGGCTGGGCCACTGGCTTTCTGTCCTTACAGTGTCTCCCAAGGAGACGGTGGAGATGCTGCCAGTCTCGTATTCCATCTCTGGAGCCCAGACAACATCCTGGGCCTCCCATCCTGCCCTCAGCAGCCTCTATCCTGGCCTCGCTCAGCCTGCTGTCCCCTGGGTTCCATGTGACACCAATGGCTGTCTTCATCATCAGGTTTTCCCTCCTGCGGCATCCAGGGAACATCTGATTTGATGAGTGTCTCCTGGTGGTTCCAGCACCACTTGTCTGCTCTTTGCAGCAAACATACATCTGGGGTTTCCTGTTTTCCTGTCCCTACTGTTCCACAAAGATAGCACCCATCCAGAGTCACACACCAAGCTCCTGATCCAGCCCCACTCCCCTGCCTTGGCTCTCTGACCTGTGCTTAGAATTGCTTTGGACTTAGATAAAACACATAAATCCCTAGAAAAGCACAGATTATTGAAACTGGCTCGAGAAGACACAGACAACCTAAAATGCTACCCCAAATGAAGAGCCAGAACCAGTAATCAAAAGGTCATCGATGAAACCCTGAGCCAGAAGGCCTCAATGCTCATTTCTTAGCATTGCAAAACACTTAAAAGAACCAGGACCAGTTTTTCACAAGCTTCTGAAATCTATCAGAGAAGGGAATAATACTTCCAGCTCATTTCTGAGGCCAGTAATCTTAACACAAAAGCCAGATGCCACAAGAAAACTGCAGGCCCATTTCTATGATGAACATGGAGAAAAGTCCTCAACAATGTAGTAAACTGAATCCAGTAACGCATAAAAAGATTTAGACAGCATGCACAAGTGCGGTTATCCAGGAAGCACATTACGGAATGAAAACCCCACGATCAAATGCAGTGTTTCATTATAAGAACGCTCCAGACTGGGGGACAGAGGGACTTTGGCCCGATAGAGGGCAGCTGTGAAAATCCACAGCCATCGCCAGTCAGTGGTGGCTGGTTGTGCCTCCAGTTTAGGGACAGATGACTTGCTCCAGGCTGCCAGGCAGCGTTGAACTGGAGGTTCTAGCCAGGGCAGTCAGAGGCCAGAGGCCTGCAGGTGGGGCAGGGTACGTGACCTTGCGGTTAGCAAATCTTAGGGCGCACTGAGAAACTACTGAAAGCCACAAATGGGTACTACGGGGTTGCAGGATGCCAGATCAAGGTACCCTTCCCCAGCCTTGGCAATGCCCGCTGCCAGGAACTGGAACACGGCTGCCCCCTGCACATTCCCCACCTGGCTCAGGAACCCACGTCCCGGTCCCGGAGGATCTGCAGCCCCCACCTGCTCACTGTCCCTCTCCAGGTTCTGCACGCAGTGGCGCGGCAGTTCCGTCCCGGGTCTCAGGCTCTGCTTGAGGTCGCCCTGCCTGGGACATGGCTCCCAAACAGCCTAAGCCCAGGCCCTCACGCCCTGCCTCTCTGCTGCGCATCCGTGCCGTCGTTCTGCTGGAACGCAGCGTCGGTCCCTTCCCGGCCTCTCGCCCCGCACACCTCCTCCTCCTCCCTCAGCTCCCGGGCTGTGGCGCCGCCCAGTGCCCGGTTCCCCGCGGCCTTCCTCTGGCAAAGGACAGCCGCCAAGCAGAGGCTGAAGCGTCCGGAGGGAACTCTCCGCCAGGCCCAAGGGGTCGGGGCTCCGCGAGATCCCAACTCGGCTCCTCCGACACTGCGACCTTCCCTGAGGACCCGCCGGCGCCCGCCCCCCGGGAGCGACTGGGTCTCCTCCGGCGGCGGCTGGGGCCTGTGGCTGGGACCACCAAACCCCAGCGTGGACGTCGATGTGGACAAGGGCAACACTAGAAACACGCAGACCCCGGTACGGAGGCTCGGCTCGGCTCGGCTCGGCTCGGCTCGGCTCGGCTCG
>PVKA01000792.1:0-78549 GCA_004027165.1 Ctenomys sociabilis | reverse complement strand
GAACTGGGGGCGGGGCCGCGGGCGGGGCCCACTGCGCCTGCGGAAAGGGGCGGTGCTGAGGGCGGTGCTCAGTGCGCCTGCGTGACGCGACGGCGGCGCGCCTGCTCCCGCCCGTTGGTCGTCGCCTCGGCAGCCGTCTCCCAGGGCTGCGCACGCGCTGCCGCCGCCCCCGCCCACGGCCCGCGCCCGCCCGCCCGCCGCCGCCGCCGCCGCCGCCTCCTCGCCGGCCCGCCCGGCCCTTCCTTGGCCTCGGCTTGGCGCCCGCAGCATGCAGCAGCAACCTGGGCGGCGGCGGCGGCCGTGAAGCGAGGGCCGTGCTTCCCGCGGGCCGGCGCGGGAGGGCGGCGGCGCCTTTGTTGTGGACCGGTCGCCGCGGCCTTTGTCTGCATAGGGCGGACGCCGCCGAGGCTGGCGGAGGATGGAGGCCCCGCCGGACGGCGTCGACCTGGTGCCGCTGGACCGCTACGACGCGGCGCGGGCCAAGATCGCCGCCAACCTGCAGTGGATCTGCGCCAAGGCCTATGGCCTAGGTGGGCGGGGGCGTCGGGTCGCGGATCGGGCCGGGGGCTGGATCGGAGCCGGGCCAGCGGAGGGAGGACGCGGCGGTGACAGGCTGGGTCGGCTACCCCCGCCTTCTGCAAGCGCAGCGCTGCGGCCCCTCTTCTCGGCCCCGCGCCGGATGAGCGCTCGTGGGCCGGCCGCGCCCCGGGCCCCGGGTGGGGAGGTCTTGCGTGCAGGGACGGTCCGCTGCCCACTGGTCCTGAGCGCGGCGGGGACGCCTCACGTGATAGCCGCTGGCCCCAGGTGCCTCCTGCTGCCTAGGCTGACAATAGTCGGGGAAGCTGCAGGCCTGCGTTCCAGGGAACAACGCTTGATTCTCGAGCAGCCCTCTTCGTCGTGCGTCTTGATAACAGTACTTAAGGAGTCAGGGCTGTGGGCTCCCTCGCAGGTAGGAGTTGCTGTTGTGCCAACTGTGTGGGCCGCCGTGATCTCCTTTGGTTAATTCGGACTGTGAAGAACTGGGTAACCTTGCGTGGGGTCCGTTCGTGCGGCCTAATGTGCTTAGTGGATTAAGACGCTTGTTGGTGCCCTGGAAACCCGGCAGCAACGGGAGGCACTGATGGGTTGAGCCTGTGGGCTCTGTATTCATCGCAGGTGCTTTCCCTCAGGAACAAGATCAAAGGCTCAGTACTGGTGTAGTGGCCTTAATATGAACTGCACCTTGCTTGTGTTTGGTGAAAACATCACGATGCTACAATACCGTTGAAGTGCAGTAATAATACTTTCAAGAAGGGGCTAGTTGGCCAGTCTGGAAAGCTTGGGGAGCAGACATTCTCGGGGCAGTCCTGAGCTATAGCCCTTGGCCTCCTTAGCTTTGTTTTAAACCTGTTTTTGTGCTATATAAGCAACAGTTTGGAAAGTGACCTTTTTCACTTTTACAGTCTTTGCTTACTGGTTTTGTTAGATTTCAGGTTCTGTGTAGTGGCAGAGAAATGCTGCTCTGGACCCAACTTTGTCTGATTTTCTGTTATTTATTTTTTTGAGATAGAGTCTTGTTATGTAGTTCAGGTTAGCCTTAAACTCACAACATTTCTGCCTCAGCCTCCTGAGTGTGTACCACCACACCTGGCTGCTTTGCCTGATGTTAAAAAGTGGAGTTGATAACATGCATATGAAACGCCTTAGAAACTACCCTGTGTCCCTGGCAGTGAATGGCACCTCTGCAGCAAGGTGCCCCCTCCTTGCACACCCCTCCCACTGACCGTGGGTCAGGCCTTGGTTTTCCCTGGACTTTACCACGAATCTTGACTGTACTGTGTTGTTCATCATGATGTCTTCCAAACTCCGTGCTCTTTTCACAGTTCTGTAGTATCTCGAGGAGGTCTGCTGAGTTTTTGCTGTCAAACACGGTGCGTTCTTGGGCTCAGCTCCTGGGCGTCTGTAGCAGTTCTGTGTATTTTTAAGATAGTACATGTGGGGATGGCCTGGGCCTTATGATACTTACAATGCTTTTAGAAAGCTCTCCCATTATTTTTAGCAGGGTGATGAGTGTGGGTTTTCTTGTTGCATTTGGCCAGAGCATTCAGCTTGGGATCTGTCTGCTATGTAGAGGTGTTTGTCTTGGCGTTCTCTCAGGGTAGTGCAGTCCATTGACAACAAACATGTTAGAGATTTCCGTGGGATGAAATACCAGCTCGGCATGCACACTATAGGCTCCCCAGCGATGGTCTGGTCTAACTGCAGTACCCAGTTGCTCCAGAGTACGGGTTGCCTCGAAAGATAAGGAATCGAAAACCTGATACTACTGTGGACTTTGAAGTTTTGGAATTGTTAAGAACTGGATATTTAAGGACTAGAAATGTGAGTAGGGACTAAAGGCCCGGCACCAGGCTGGGATTTCATTTAGTTTTGAGACAGGGTCTTACTGTGTAGTTCAAGCTGCTTTTAAACTCACTGTGTAGCCCAGGCTATGTGACCCTCCTGTCTGAGGTCCCAGGACATGGGAGCTGCAGGAGTGTGCTCCATCCTGCCAATTGAACCTGCAGGTGGCCTTGCCTTGCCAGTTAGAGGTGCTTGTACTAGCAGAAGGCTTGTCTCCCCGTTTTAGCAGTCCAGTTCCCATTTTTTTCTGCTAAATTAGGTGTCTTGTAGCTAGCTCTAGAAGGGAGCAGGTACAGTTTCATTTTTCGTTGAGAACCCTTTGTAATTTATCAGTCTGGGCAGTCCCAATCCAGACGCCCGGTGAGACTCCCTTGTGCTCCACTCAGCTTTGTATGTGTGCTGCGGCCATGGGGCATTGGCCTGCGGCTGCCCCCTGTGGGGTTGGGTCTTCTGGGAAAGGTTAGAAAAGGCGTTCTGGCTGGGTGGGCACGCTTTCTGCCCCTGACAACTGCCTACTTGGGGCAGCTGTTCATTTTCTTTGGGAAGCCTCCACTCGCAGGTCCCCTGGGCTGCCCTCCTTGAAGGCAGTGCTTTCTGCCTGGATCCCCAGGGGAGAGTAGGCTGTGGGGGTTGGGGTGGCTTAGGTATCTTCACCCAGCACTCCTAGGTTGTGAGGGTGAACCAAACCACTCAGCTTTGGTATAGGAATTGAAAGCGTCTGAAACTCCAAGCCGACTGCCTGGGGCTGCCCTCTTGGTTTGCCTGTGGGAGTTGGTGCCCCTAGGCTGCCATCTGCGCTGGGTGTGCCCCTTTCTGGCTGTGGGCACGTGGTCCTCCTGTAGTGTCCTTGGGCTCTGGTGCCATAGCCAAGATTGTGACTGCCCTGGCCTTTTATTTTTAGATTCCCTTTCCATTTTTTTGGCCAACTCTTGAGTTTCATTAACAGTCAATTATTATTATCTGTAATTGCAAAAAGCTTTGTGGTTTGGAGACAGGTTAGCCTCAGACTTGCTGTGTAGTACCTTAGTTGGGTTCTGACCTCAAGCCTGCCTCAGAGTGCAGGGGTTACAGGTGTGTGCCGCCAAGCCTGACCACCACTGTATGTCATGTATGTGCCCTCAGCAGACACAGGAACTTCTGGGCCTTGGTTGCAGGAGGCAGTGGAGGCGTGCTTAGCTCTTGCTGCTCCTCAAGGACAATGCTGAGAAACAACAGGGAAGGTATGGGAAGACTTGGACTAGCTGCAGGCAGTTGCCGTGTGGCTCACTCTGCCCTGGGCTGCAAGGGGCCTGCCTTGCCACCTGCCCACCGCTACAGTTCTTTTCCTGCTTCCTGTTTTCCACCCTTGCTAGAGTCATTTTAGCTGCTGATCTGAAAAGCTGACTGGAGGAGGAAACCCTGGCCCAAAGGTCTTGGAACCAGGGTCCATCCAGGGGAAGTCGTGGCTGGCTGCACTGTGCTTTGCTTCATTGCTGTGGGGCTCCTGGGGAGCTGTGTGCCATGACCTTGCCATCCTTGGAGCCCCTCAGGAGCCTGTCGCTGGCCTGGGACCTCCCTCCTGTAGTGAGGCCTCAGCAGTGCCTTTGGAGTCCAAGTCTGAAGTACTTTGTTCATGGTAGGTGAGGATTTCAAGGAGTTTGGAGTAGGAGGAGGAAGAGGGAGTATGTAGCTGACCTGGTGGCTGGAGGAGGCTGAACTCAGGACCCTGAGGGGTTTCAGTTTGTGCAGTCTCATTCCTGCCCTGCTGCCCATCTCGGACACTACGGGAGCAGAAGTCCCTCTTTACCTTCACCTGTTCTCCTCTAAATCTGAGTTACTCTGCAGGGCAGGGCCGGCTGCAGTCAGCATTCTTCAGGGTGCCTTGGGCAGACTTCCCAGAGGGTCCGCAGGACTTTTTGCTCCTGTTTATCCTCAGTAGACAGTGTTGCTGTCAGGATGGAGCCCAGTGACAATCCTGTGGCTACTGTGTGTCATTTTTTTCTGTTATAGGAAAAAAAGTGACAAGTTACTGATGCCATGTGTGTGGTAGATTAAAATCCGCACAGTCTCAGGTACACAGGAGTAATATGGAGTTCATGCGGTCCTTTGATCTCACCATGGTGCTGCCAGCAGAGACCCTGGGCTCAGAGAGGGAGCGCAAGGAGGGCCAGCCAAGGTTTGTGGGCTTAGTAGCTAGAGTGGAGGAGCATGTCCGAGCATCCGTGCACCTAGCAGAGGCAGAGGCTCCTCCCAGTGAGAGGTAATTTGCAGGTGAGGGGACTGGCAATGGTCTGGCCTGACTGAGTGCCTGCCAGGAAGGCTGAGGGGACAGCACTGAGGGGTGGAGGCGGGAGCCAGGTGGGACAAATCCCAGCTGAGGTCACTGACTCACCAGGCCCGAAATCCCAAGGGCTGCCCTCCTGTTGGGATGAGGAGGGGAGAGGCTTTGGGGGTTGTGTGCAGGGGTGCCTGCAAAGGAATGGCGATTGTTCCTAGTTTCCTGGCTTTGTTATCACATGTAGGGAGGTGGCCTTTGACGTTTTCTTTTTTAAAAGAAATATTTATTTATTTATTGGTACAGGGTCTCACACAGCTCGAATGTGTAGCGATCCTCCTGTCTCATCCTCCCTGGCATTACAGGCATGTGCCACCACACGCATGTTCAGTGGCTGGCTCATTGGCAAGGCACATGGTGCTGGGGATCAAGCCTGGGCCTTCGTGCTTGCCAGGCAGGCGCTTAGACTGCTGAACTATCTCCAGCTCAATGTTTTATATCTGTTGCTAGGTTTTTTTTTCCTTCCAGTACTGTAGATAGAACCCGAGGCCTTTGTGCTGAGGTGTCTCCAGTCCTTTTTAATTTTTTATTTAGAGAAAGGATCTCACTAAGTTTCCCAGGCTGGGCTTGACTCTTTGATCCTCCTGCCTCAGCATCCCTGAGTGCTGTGGTTATAGGCTTGAGACACCTCACTCAGTTGGCTTTTGTTTTTTTTTCTTTCTATTTTGGTGGGTATTGAGTCAGAGCCTTGTGTGTGGTAGACAAGCCCTGCACCACTGAGCTACATGTCTAGCCCCAGCTGACTGCTTTTTTCTCTCTCTCTCCCTTGCCCACGCCCTCTCCTTTCTTTTTAACCTGGAATTGAACTCAGAACCTTGTGCTTGGCAGACAGGTACTTGTGCTGCTGGCCCTGACTTTCTCTTGAAGTTGGTATTAGAGATTGAAGAAAGGCCCCCTTTTTTATGCAGCTGCTCTTTCTGTGATGTGGGTTTGCATCCAGATAAAACCATTGAAAATTGGAAGAAAACATTAACTCTGTACTGTTTATAAATTAACCCAGCACCTGCTGGTCGTGCCACACTGGAGGATCACAATTGTTCTCCCAGTAACCCTGGCATCGTTTGGTGTATTGATAACCTGGGAAGAGATCAGGATTGCGAATAGTTTCTGTTGAGTGCACATTGCCTTTGTACCACATGAAGGTTGAAAAATTGTCCTGTGTAATCAGTATAAACCGGCCTTGAATCAGGATGCACAGGGTCTCAAGTCCCGTTTAGGAGTGGGCTGGGTATATGCGAAGACTAACTGGGGGGGGCTCAAGGGAGTCTGTTGAGCGCGTGACCAGTGACCAAGGAGCACGGGAGTGGGCAGGTGCACACAGGTCATGTGTGGGGAAAGCTGGTGTCTTGGGACCTGCCAGTCTAGGAGGAAGCACAGGCTCAGAGGTGACAGAGTCTAAACTGGCCAACCCGGCCCTGTTTGCTCCATGTGCACTGGGGTGCTCTTGCAGTTTTTGAGGGGGAAGGGTCACTTGAAATCTGGGCTTTCAGTCTCTTTGAGGGCAAGTGCTTACAGCCCACTGGGGGGCTTTTCGTTATTGTCTTCGCACTATGTAGTTCAGGCAGGCCTCAAACTGTATAATTTAAGCTGGCCTTGAACTCACGAGAGTCCGCCTACCTCAGCTTCCCAAGGTTGAGTTCTGGGGTGACAGGTGTGCTCTTGTGTGGCAGGGTAAAGTGCAGACTTATTTTGGATCTTTGAAGAAACCCTCTTCACCGAGATAAAATTTACATGCCATAAAGCCACGCTTAGGAGCATGGTTGGTGAGTTTAGAGGATGAGTTTAGAGGATGGTGCATGGCACTGTGACCTTTGCCGCAGTCCAGAGAAGGGCCCAGGGTCAGCAGGGCGTCCGGAGCAGGGCCTGCTGCTGCAGGACTCTCCCTGGAGCTTCCTGCACCTGAGCGCAGAGCAAGGCCTGCGTCCTTCTTCCGCACGTGGAGACTGACTCCCTAGGGGAGCGGGGAGCCACGCCCTCAACAGTTTCTTGCTTTCAGCTTTGGTATAGGCTCACAGACCCGCCCCAGCCTCCCGGGCAGCAGGGAGTGCTGCCGTGTGCCCCCACCCCGGGCTGGCGGAGCATTTGGAGGTGTTTCTGAGGGGTCTTTTTGTTTGGTGACAGTCACGTTGTTGGTATAGCTGTCTGCAGTTTACTACTTTTCCTGTTGGCAGGTGGTGATGCTGCTTCCAATTTTTCACGTTGCAAATAAGGGTGCTGCGAACCTTTCCTTTCGCATGGACAAGCTTTTACATGGCCGGAGGCGGACCCCCAGGTCCTAGGGTAAAGGCGTGTGACTTTGGGAGGAGGGGACTTCCAGAGCAGCAGAGGTGGGCTGGGCATCGCACTGTTCTGCCTCCTGGCTAGCACTGTTGTTGGCTGCTTTTTTCTTTTTCCTCTTTCTTTCTTTCTTTCTTTCTTTCTTTCTTTCTTTCTTTCTTTCTTTTTTTTTCCTACTTTATTAAACTTTATTAAGGAAAAAAAGTAACCATGGTGGTAACTTTCTAGGACAATTTTCTGGGCTTTCTCCCTCCAAAGTGAGACCTGATTTCCAGATCCACACCGGAAGTGTACAGCTCCCAGCTGTACTGAGCAGGTAAGGGGCAGGAGCTGTCCCAGTCTGTGGTCTGTCTTTGGATCAGCAGTGAATGTCTGAACAGAGACTATGGCTTCATTAATTTTTGTCTGTGGCTCTCTGAGTTCTTCTACATGCAGCAATCGCAGAATTTGAGCAGCTTCATTAAGAACTGCGTGTCCTGTGTCAAAACCAAGAATGTTTGTCTAAAGCAGCAGGTGAACTCTCTTTTGTTTGATTTGCTTTAGCAACCGCATCCTGTGTGAGGCGCTCCTGAACCAAAACGTGACTTGCCTTGCACATCGCCAGGTAGTCATCCCGGCGCTGGACCTGAAGGAGGCAATTGCTTACGTCCAGATCGATGAGCGCTCTGCGTCCCTCCTTGCATTGTCAGGGCTGACGTCCTTGTACATATCAGGAGATATGCATGTCTCCATATTCAAGTCTAACAGCCAAACCAAGGGACCAGTCGATGCTTCTTGTAGATCCTGAATCTTGAAAGTACAGCCAATGTCTCGGAGATGCTTTTCAAAGAACTTGGGCCAGTCACTGCCGGGGATGTTTCTTAAATTACGTCTGCCTTCAATCTTGTAGAGTCTGTTTTTTCTGGTCTTCAAGCCTAACAATACAGTTTTTAAATTCTGTTTCATCTGTGCAGTTGAAGGCGGTGGGGTTGTGGTAGTTGAACGCCATCAGCTTGAGTCGAACATGGTCCCCGCTTCTTGTTCGGGGTCCCTGGGCCTCTGCCAGGTCAGGAGAAGTGAGGTTGAGCAGGCTGCTCAGGCACCGGCGACGCGGTGGGAACGGCTGCTTTTAATTTTAGCCCAGTGGGTGGATGGATGGTGCTCCGTCACTGTGGCTTAGTGCGTGTCTCTGGTCACTGATGATGCTGGCATTAAAAATACATTAGTTGGGGCCGGGGAGATGGCTCAGTGTTATGAATAAGTGCTTCCCTGGTAAGTGCAAGGGCCTGAGTTTGATCCCCAGTTCTGCCAAAAAAAAAAAAAAAGATTAAAAATACATTAGTCATATGAACACCGGTTTCTGTGAAATATGTTTTATAATCTAGGTCAACTTTAAAAAATTAAAATTTTTTATTGGGAAATAATTGTGTGTAACACACAGTTGTAAGAAATACTACCGAGGTCCTGGGCACCTTTACGCACTCTCCCAGTGGCCACTTGTACAGCTGGAAGAATGTTTCAGCCTTGGCCTCCTGCTCGGCAGGCGCCTTGTTCAGCCTCTTCAGGCCAGGCCCGTAGGCTAGGGGCGGGGCTCCTGGTGTGAGGCCCCCTCCTCGCCCTCCGTCCCAGGCTCCTTAGCTGCAGCCCTCGCGTCAGTGGGGTGTGTTGTCATTGTGTCCAGCTCTGCGCGGTTTAGTGTTCCCTTGTACCTCCTCCTTGCCTCACTGGGCCGCTTGAACACCTCAGTGTGCTGAGTCACCGAGTGACAGCACTTTGGCGCTTGCTTCTCGGGGAGGGTGAGCGCCCTCTGGGTGCTGGCGGACTTGGCTCTCCCGGTCCACTTTCTGTTCGTACGTAGGCAGTGCCTTCTGTGTGCCCGCGCATGGTAGGGGCGCGAGGCCTCCTCGGCCCTGCTGTTGCCTTCATCACCACCCAGGTGCCTGCTACAGTGCGGACGCAGGTGTTTAGTCTGATTTCCACGATTTGTAGACTTCCCTGTTGTGTCTTTGTTGCCATTTTGATCTGTTTTTGTATTTATATTCGTTGATACAGGGTCTCCCTACACAGTTTGAACTTGTAGTGCTGCTCTGCCGCTGCCTCCCCAGCGCTGGGATTGCAAGCGTGCACCCCCACACCCAGTTTCGGGGCTCGCGCAGTGCGCACCAGGTTTTGGAGCCAGCAGAGCGTACAGTACTGGGGATCATACCGTACTGGGGATCAGACCCGGGTCCTTTCACCTGCCAGGCAGTGCTTAGACTGCTGGGTTATTTGTTTCCCCAGCCTGTTAATGTGATTTCTAATAAGACAGCACACTCTGGTGTCTGTCTTTTAAACTTGTTCGAGCGTATATATGGTCTGTTTCGGTGCCTGCTCCATGGGTGTTCGCAGTGTTCTTTCTGCTGGAGTGCTGGGCGCTGGAAGTTGGACGCGGAGGTTGGTGCCCGCTCCGCCCGTCTGGCTCACGCATGGGGATCTGGCGGTACCTGGGGCTTTCATTGGTGGTGTTCTCAGCTGCCAGCTCCTTCCTGTATTTGAGGCTCCCTAGTTTGGTGTGT
Organism: Ctenomys sociabilis; assembly: GCA_004027165.1. Classification (NCBI taxonomy): domain Eukaryota; kingdom Metazoa; phylum Chordata; class Mammalia; order Rodentia; family Ctenomyidae; genus Ctenomys; species Ctenomys sociabilis. The sequence continues at coordinate 69,042 of PVKA01000792.1, read as the reverse complement.
ACACAGTGAGGGTTTTGAGGTCTTCCTGGTGGATTACCTTTTTTCTCCTAAGTCCCTCTGCATTTTACCAGATGAAATTGTACAGGAGGCAGCACTCATCTGTGCTTTTTGCTCTGGCTGAGAAAGTAAAATGGAAAAATACCGAATATAACCTCTACATCTGAAATTGCATGCCCGTCGAGTCCTGCAGCGAAGCCGAAGCCGTGCATGCCTCCAGGGAGGGGACTCGTCCGGTCCCAGCCTGCTCTCTGCAGGTGGCAGCTGCCTGCTGGTCCTGACTTCCACATCTCGTGCGGTGGTGTGCCAGCGTCTCACACCGAGTACAAAGAGCAGCACTGCCACTCTTCTTCTACTTCTTTTTAAAGGTTTACATAGGGCTGGCAAGATAGCTCAGCGGTCTAGAGCACCTCTCAGGGACCGCGGTTCGAGCCCCAGCACCACATGCCATGCCAGCCCCTCCCCGCAGGGCCGGCTGAGCTCAACCCCCACCCCGCGAAAAAAGAATCCGTGATGTGTAGCGAGACACTGTAATAAATAAAGGAATTAAAAAAATAAAAAAAAAAATAAAGGTTTACATAGGTTGTCGTTTTTTTTTTTTTTGTCTTTTTTGAGACAGGGTCTCACTGTGCAGTTCAGGCTGGCCTTAAGCTCACTTTGTAGCTCAGGCTGGTCTCGAACTCACAACAATCCTCCTGCCTCACCCTCCCTAGTGCTGGGATTACAGGCATGCGCCACCATGCCCGGCAGGTTGTCGTTTTGTATCAGCTTACTTTCTAACTCACTTCCATTATTGATGTGAAGTCACTTTTTGGGAAAATCATATCATGTCATTTTTTCTTCTTTAAATCTTACTTTGCTGATGTCAGTCTTTTAATTGGTGTATTTAGTTTTATTGCAGTTGTTGTGTTAGACATTTGTTTCTCTTTTTTCCTTTCCGCCTCCCCACCCCGACCTCACCTGGGATCTCCAGCCTTCCCTATTTAGGTTCCTTATTTCCCATTGAGCTGCCCAGGCTGACCTCAAACCCTCAATCCTGCTGCCTAAGTCTCCGGAGTAGTGGGGCTATGGGCGTGTGCCACCCATGTAGTTTTGGTCTTCATTGTATGAAACTTTCAAGAACTCAATGGAGAAAGGCGGTCTGTGCTTATCCTGACTCTTCAACTTTCTGATCCTCCAAGAACCCTTTTTGCATATCCTTTCTCTTTTGGCTTCCTTTAGCCTCTAGGTTTGTTGGAGACAAATTTGTCAGTATTTTCCCTGTATTCCTTAAGGATAGTTTCACTGTATATGAAATTTGTGGTTGAGCATTTTCCTCCAGCATTTGAAAAACAGGTACCACCCAGTGGCTCTGGTCACTGGCCCCAGGCCACCCTGCCTCCCGCATGCTTGGAGGTGTTTTGTGTTTAGCTCTGGAATTCCACGAGGATGAGTCTCCAGCATTTCTGGGGTAGTCCAGTCTCTGTGTCGTCTGGGGTTGGGACTGTCGACCTAGCGGCTCCTGCAGGCTCTGCCCACCCTCAGCCTCCCCTTGGTCTAGTTAGAGAACTCGGTGCTACAGCTGTGCTCTCCAGCCCTGAACCTGCCCCATGAGTTTTCAACTGTTACTGCATTTTTCTGCTGGATATTTGTGACTTTTTAAAAAACTTTTTTGTTGTTGTTCTCTCCCAGCATATTTATAATTGCTTGTCACTTTATGGTAGAGAGAGAGAGAGAGAGAGAGAGAGAGTGTGTGGCCTGCTCAGCTGGCCCGGGGGCCGGGCTGGCAAGCCATGTGGTGCCAGGTATCCAAACCTCTGTCTGTGCTTGCTTAAGCTTGCCTGCTGAACTATCTCACTGACCCTTTATGGTACTTACTGTAAAGCCTGTCGGGTAAGTGTCAGCTGGTCACCTTCAGTGGAGGTTGTCTGTTATTGCCTGATCATGTGGCTTTTCTGTTAGGAGATGCTGGGCGCCTGAGCCTGGGCCCTGTGTGGGCTGTGGTCCATTATGTGTGCCTGGCTTCTGCTGGTGGGCTCTGTCCCAGGACACAGGGCTTGTGGGCAGCATGGTCCCTGGAGCTAGCCCTGCTGCACAGCTGTGTTTGTGGTATGGTGTGCTGCTTGGGGGAGGAGCCCCAACCCCGGCAGGGAGGAGCATGTCACACTTGCTGGGCCCTCGCATGGTGACTCGCTTCCAGTGTGGTGTCCGGAGCCTGGTGGCGAGCAGCAGTGTAGGTGAGGCCCTTTCTGTTGTGGGTCCCATGCTGCTTCTTGTTGGTGCCCTCTCTCACGGGGCGGGGCGGGGCAGGGCTCTTCCCTTGCTCCACTGGGACTCCACAGGCTCTGGGCTGGCCTCCCCACATTCCAGCATTCTCCTTCCTATCTGCGCCTGCCCTGGACAGGTAGGCAGAGAGGAGGACCGAGTCTGCAGACCTGGTCTGACCAGAGCCTCCTGGTGGCTTTAGAAAGGGCCTTTGTCTGTGATAGCATCAGCATTACTGTGCTGTTCTTGGTGTGTGGCTTTTTTTTTTTTTTTTTTGAGTCCTATAAGCATTTTTCAGTGCTTCTTGAAGCTGTGATCTGTGAATTTTACACAAATTGGAAGGTTCTTGTCCATATCCACTTAACCCATACTCTTCTGCCCATGTTGGTCTCCTTCCTTTCTGGGCTTCCGGTTCCATTTCCCTGACACCCGCTGTCTGTCCTTTCCCTTCTCTGCACGTTCCTTTCCTGGGTCTTGTGCTCTTCCTCCAGCAGGCTCCAAATTCACCTTTATCTGTCCTGGGCCTAAGCCACCACGCCAGCTGCAGGTGGAGCTGAGTGGCTGAGTGTGCATGAACCCAGGGCCAACAGAAACATCTGTTGTATAAAATTAACTTTGGTGACTGTTCTTTTCTGTTCCAGAGTTTCTATTTTGTCCCTTAATGTCAAGAGCTTTTCCTTTTCTTTTTTAAAAATAGCTCAGTAGCGTAAGTACCTGCCTGGCAAGCACGGTGTCCTGAGTTCAGTCCCTAGCACCAAAATCATCATAATAATAATAGGAATAATGGGAATAAGAAGAAGTAGAACAGCTTCCTTTTCTGCCAGAGCTCTTCTGGCCTGTTTTCTGTCCATGTTGGACTCCCTGTCCTTTAGTGCCTATGCCGTGATTGCTCAGGCCAAGGTCCTGTGAGTCTGCTTTTCCTCCCGGCTCTTCAGTTGGGTGGCCGCAGGCACCATCCCCCTCACGCTCGCCCTTTGGGGCTTGCTGTGCTTCCTGCCCGACTTCCTCCACTGGCACGCACGGGAGAGGCCGCGGTGCCCGTGTGCCCTCTGTGACAGCCGGCTGTGGCTCCCCCCTTCCTCCCTCTGCAGTGTCTGTTGAGCCCCCGGTGAGTTTTGTGTTGGCTTTGTCTTTTTCAGTCCAGGAATTTTTTTTTTTTAGTGTATTTACTATGGGGTCTACAGGGCCTCTGTGTATATGTAGATCAGACTCGGAGTGATTCTCCTATTTTCAGCACTGGGATTACAGGCATGCACCACCACACCCCAGGGACAGAGACAGGGATCGAACCCCAGCTGCTGCTTCAGCTCCGGAATTCTGACTAATTTCTTTTGGTTTCATTTCTGCTGAGCACATGTGCTTCCTGTCCTGCCTCCTTCCAGGTGTTTGCATGCCTGACTCGCCGCGTATGCCAGCTTACCTTCTAACCTGCTTCCCTTACCGAGTGTGAGATGAGTGTCTCTTTCCTCAGTTCTTGCTTTCAGCTCACAGAGCCAGCCGCCTTCAAGCTGTGGCGGACCTCCCCATTGTCCTCCCCCAACTGAGGCTGTGTTTGCCTAGCTCTTAATTGTCCAGTGCTGTGGGCTGCGCCCTGGACACTTGTGTCAGGAGGCTTGGGAGTGACCCGAGAGGCCCGAGGGCAGACGGCCTTTCTTTCTGCGGGAGGCCCGACACCTGCTCTAGGCAGCTGAGAGCCAGCGGCCCATCCTGCATCTGCCTCAGCTGCAGGCTCCGTGGCCTCTGTGGACATCCAGTGTGTGTCACCTGTCTCCTGCTGCTACCCAGAGTGTGTGGGAGGCTGCTGGGCAGGCCATGGGACCCTTTCCTCTTCATTAGGAACTGGTGAAATGCTTGAAAACAGCTGCACTTCTTTGCCTCCTCTTCAGATCTGGATTTGTCTCCCAGAGAGAAGGCTGACACCTGGGGTGCAGGGGCTGGAGGGCACTCTTCCTCCAGCTGGCTGGCGAGTGCCGAGTGCGAGTGCCGTGTCCTCCATGCAGCATGTGTACACTGCCCCCTGCTGTCCGTGGCAGAGGACCACTTGAATTGGGGCCCCCTGCCCCCCCCCCCCGCTCTAGGGAGACCTCCTGTCTTCTGTACCTTGCTCTTCTTTTGGCTGTTGGGCCAGCTGCTTCAGTGTGTCTTGGGCATACAGGCCTGGCTTCTCAGGTGTCCTGTTATTTTTCTGTGTGCTGGCATTGGGCACGTTGGGTAACTCATATGGCAGTGCCTCCGTGGGGCTGCCAGTGTTGCCCTTTACAGGGACCTCAGTGTGCGTTTGGAATCCCCTGGCCCCTTTGTTTCCTTGCACCTAGGAGGTATCTTTCTCTGTTGGGCCTGGCTTTTTTTTAGGGTGGGTATCAGGAATTAAACTCAGAAACTTGTACTTTCCCTGCAGGTCCTGTGCTGCTGAGCTGTTTCCCTGGCTTGCGCCTGGTTTTTTAGAAGAGCTGTCCTGTGACCACCGGGCTGGGACGAGCATGGGGTGATGGGCAGTAGACTCTGAGTCCCTCCTTTGGGCTCCCCCATCCTGCTCCCAGTGTCTGGGCTCCTGGGGCAGACGGGAGGGCTGTGCCGGCTCCTGCCTGTCCTCCTGGTCCCAGGCACTGGGTGCCCTCTGCTGTGGCTTTGGTCTCCCTGCACACGCCCCCCCCCCCCCCCCCCCCCCCCCCCCCCCTGGCCTCACTGAGGTCTTGGAACTGTTCCCACATTCGGTTCACATCTGTCAGTTGCTTGTCTCTTGAGTCACAGGTTTTCTTGTGTTTCTTTTTCTCACTTGTTGAGGGATTTGCAGAATGTCCTCCCACTTCTTTTTTTGGTACTGGGAATTGAACTCAAGGCTTCACTCTTGCCAGGCAGGTACTTGTGCCACTGAGCTACCTTGGGAGGTACAGTGGGCATTTGGGACAGCACATTTTGCAGCTCTGCGGGCCCTGTTAGGGACTGGGATGCTGGTGTTCTGTTCAGCCGCTGTCCTCCAGCCCCAGGGCCACAGGCATGCTGGTGAGTCTTCATAGCCACGCCCTCCTGGTGGGCACCGTGTGAGAGCTGGGCTCTGTGGGCTCTCCCTGCCGTCACTGGCTGCCACGGGCTTCATTCCATGCATGGGTAAAGGTCCCCTCCTCCCTCTTGGGGGATGTCTTCCTGGCCCAGCTCAAAGCCAAAGCTCACACTTTCCTGCCTGTGCCTGTGTAGCACAGAGGCCCTCTCCTCACTGTTTGTCTCCCCTCTTCCCCTGGGGCCCGGAGCTGTGGTGAGTGGGTGTGGTCCTGCTGTGGCCAGATCAACTTTTCACTTTTACTTTTGTTGCTGTCATGGTTCTGGGAATCAGACCCAGGCCTGGGCATCCAAGCAAGTGGCTCACCAGGCTGCAGCCCCGGCTTCTGCAGTGCGGGCCTGCAGGCGCATGCCGTAGTGCCTGGCTCGTGGCAGCTTGGCTTTTTTTCCACTGGGGCACAGTAGCTGCTACCTCTTGGAGTACCCTCCTGCTTGCCTTCTCCCGCCTGAGCGTCATTCATCATCGTATTCCAGGGCTGATGGCGCCAAGCCCGCTCTCCTGGCACAGGAGCCGTGGGGCCCTACGCACAGCTGGCGCTTGCTGTGGAGGAGCTGGGGCTAGTGTCCGCCGCAGCCCTGCTCAGGTGCAGGGTGGCAGAGGGCAGCTGCTGCCTTGCGTCTGTGGGAGAGCTACCAGCAATGAGGGTGGCGCTGAGCCCTGCTGCGTGGTCACTGTGCTGGTCCTCACACAGCCCAGCGGGTGGATGCTTCTGGTGTCCTAAGCCCACAGGTGGAGCTTAAGGGTTAGAGGCCACGCCAGAGGACAGCTGGAATTGAGTCCACTGTTGGCCGCAGTGCCCACGTTGGCTCCAGGCTTGTCGGCACCCTTGTTCCCTTCAGAGGGCCTTTCCTGCTCTGGCAGGTTGTCTCCCTGGCAAAATCCAGCCAGCAAGCAGAGCAAGAGCTCTGCTTCCAGAGAGGTGTGACGAGCGCCCTGTGCTGTGTTCTGTCTGCTGGGCCCTGCCCACAGCCTGTTGGGCAGCTCCTTACCCTCTCTTGTCCCCTCCCCCAGGCGTCAGTGTGGCTCCTGCTCTTTCCTGCCGGGACCTGCCCTGGCCATCTCCACCTTGCCCCGGGCTGGGGGTGGTATAGCAGCAGGACCCGTCCCTGCCTGCCGTGCTTCGTTTCTCCTGTAACGGCCGTACCTCCCTGGCCCTGGGACTCTTGCTCAGCCCAGGTGGTGCTTGGCCCTTGGCCCTCGGTCTCTTCAGTGTTGCTCTTGGAGAGGTGGCCTTCCTCTGAGCTGTGCAGAGCCATGGTCATGCCCAGCCGCTGGAATTCCTCCTTCTCTCCTGGACCCACCTGGCACTGGCTGCTCTGCAGGCCTCCTCTGCCCTTGGGCTGGAGACAGCCCCCGTGGGTATTGTGTTCACCAAATACCATCCCTTTGTCCTGTGCCTCTCACCCAGTGTCTGGCTCCCTGTCAGCCCTGCAGGCACCCTGGGCTCCTCTAGGACAAAGCTCCTCCTTCCCTGTCAGCTCCCGGCTACTGTCTTCATACCATGTCCTGGCCAGCAAGATGAGAAGATGGTATCTTCCCATGTTGTGCTCACGTTTCTCTGGCCGAGAGACTTGACACTTCTGCTTCCTTCCCAGACCCCTCACTGTCATCAGACGAGAACCACCTGCTGGTGTCCAGACCTGCCCTGCACTCTTGAGCAAGGACAGCAGCAGATAGCGTGATTTTTTTTTTTTTCAGTACCAGGGATTGAACTTGGGACTTTGTGCTTGCCAGGTAGGCACTTACGCTGCTGAGCTATCTCCCTGGCCCAAAAGCAGCAGATAGGGTTTTCTCACCCCCAGCTCCGGCTCCTTAGCGGCCTGCCTCGTCTGTCCTCGCCACATGCGCCCAGAGCACCCGGGCCTGCTCACCCAGGCAGCCCTGCAGTGAGGGCGGTGGGTGCTCATTGAGGACTTGCTAGAGGAACTGGGAGACACTGAGTTTGTCCCTCCTGTGTGGGTGGCTATGCGGGGTCAAGCCTAGGCTCTGGGCCACCTCTGGCTGTGTCCATGTGACGCCGCACACCCCGTGGTTGAGGTCTGTTGGCGGCTTTCTCCTTGTCGGGGCTTTGGCCTGAGTGTCTTAGACCTCACCTCTCGGTGTCTTCCTACTTTCCTGGCTTACCCAGGTGCTCAGTAGTCACTGAGAAATTCTGCTTCGTTGGGTTTCAGACGAAATGGAAAGTAAGTCACCAGAAAGAGACTCGAGGCATTTACAACGCTGGCTTAAAAATAGCTGTTGGCTGATGACTGGAAACATCGGGTTCTGGTCTGCGCTCCACATGAGTGCCTCCTGGACGTGAGGGGTGTGGCTGGCCCATCCCCAAGCAAGCTGGCTTCTCCGGCTGAGGCGGAGGGGGTGCGCGGGAGGACCTTGGGTACAGAGCTCTTGCGGGTCTGTGCCCTGCACCTCGGAGCTCCCATGATGAATCGGAAGCATGGGTGGCTTCCCTGACTCATGTACACAGGATTCAGAGTTGAAATGACCCAGGGAAGCATTCTGCTGGGCGGATGGTGGGTTTCAGAGGCCCTGCCAGGTCAAGCCCTCCCTCCTGTCAGCTCCAGCATTCACACTGGGTATCTCTTCACCCTGTGGCCTCTGTCTGTAGCAGCTGCTCTGGGGCCTCCTCACTTCCACTGAAGGCCAGCTTTGCTGAGCCTGTGTCCCCATCCTGTCCTGTGTCCCAACCCCCAGCGCCAGCACCCAGAGAGGCAGGACCCTGTGCAGTCTTAACGAGCTCACCCAGGGTGGAACCTTCCCAGTCGTCCCTGCAAAAGTGGAGGGTGACCTGGGCCAGCCAGTGGGGCTTGGTGTCCCAGATGTTACGTGGACATGTCACATGGAGATGTCACAGGCAGCTCACGGACGGGCCAGAGCGAGAGTGTGCCTTTGGTGATTGCTGCACATCTGGGGCCTTCCAGATCATTAGGTGGAATGGGGTCCCCTGGGGTGGGAAGTAGGATGTGTCCCTTGCTGTCTTTGGAAGAGAGAGACCCAGGCAGTGGTGTTGGAAGAAGGCGACAGCTGCTCTGACCTGGAGCCCTGGCCACTGGGCTGCTGCCACAAGCACGTCCTCTTCCTGGTGGTGGCGAGAGCTTCTTAGGCTTCGGCTGGGTCATGGGACTGCTGGCCCCATGCCTTGACCTCCACCTGTTTAGTTGGATTCGCTCTGTGGTGCCGTCTGTACCTGGCCACTGTGGCTCCCGCACGTGAGGTGGAGCTTGCCCTCACGTCATTGCAGAAGGCAGAGGCCTGAGCTTATGCTGCTCGCTGAGCTGCTGCCTTCTGCTGTTGCTTTGGTCTCATTGACCCAGGGTGCTCAGGACTGTGGGGCTCAGCCTGGTGACACCCATTGAGCCTGGAGAGGCTGCGACTCTTGCAGGGTTGCCATGGTGACCGGATGAGAGGTGCAGCGTGGTGTGGTCGCCGGCCCCACTGTTCAGAAAGGAGCCAGAGGCGGGTGAGGAGTGCGGCGCAGGGCTGGGTCCACATGCCCACAGTTGGATTCGGGCTCAGAGAATAGCATCGGGAAGAGGGAAGGAGCAGAGAGGGCGTGCTGCTGAGGGCCTCGCACCCTGGACCTGGGAGGCGCTGGAGGGAGGGTGTCCAGGCAGCGGAAACAGTGCCAGTGCCCCTGGTTGCTTCTGGGCTGGTTGTGTGTAGGCTTTCTTCAGCAGCGTTTCTGGAGGTAGTGGCCTTTGTAGACACATCTGGAGGCGCAGACAGTTCCAGGAGGCACTGGGGTGCCGCAGTCCTAGCAGAGTGTGTAGCCAGCTGGGTGCTGGGTAGGGAGTTTCCTGCAGGGCTTGTCCTGCAGATTCCTGGGAAGGGCACAGTGGGGAGGCTTGAGGGACTGGAGCGGTGTGGTGTGCTTGCCCTGCACAGCTGGGCTGTCCCTGTGCGTGCGTGTCTACCTGTGTGCCTGGAGTGTCAGGCAGTGCAGGAGCAGGTTGCGTGGATGCAGAGTTGGGCTCTTCTCAAGCCTTGAGCGTAGCTCCTGCCTCCTTGCCTGTGCCGTGGGGAACTCTTCCTCACCCTGACTGGATGAAGAGAATGGGTTTTGTGTAGAGCCAGGTTCCTAGCCAGGGCAGAAGGGAGGGCGGCGGCTGCTGTGGTGAAGACCGGCTACTTAGTCCGGCTGTGCCCTCCATCCTGAGGCTAGGAGAAGGCCGAGCCAATGCCTCCTCAGGGCGCGAGGTGGTGGTGACCGTACCCCATTTTCTCTGCACCCATCACCACATCTGGATCTCTGGGTGAGCTGCAGCTGTATGGCATGGTGGCTTCTGTCAGCGCAGTGTCGCAGATCTCCGCAATAGTGGTGTCCAGTGTGTGGTCGCAGCCTTGCCAGGCTCCCCGAGTTGCTGCCCTGGCGCCCTGGGGCCCGGACGTTGGTGTGTCTGCTTCCCTCACAGGGTGCTCTCTCCTGCCTTAGACAACATCCCTGAAGATCTCCGAGACCCCTTTTACATCGACCAGTATGAGCAGGAGCACATCAAGCCACCTGTCATCAAGCTGCTCCTTTCGAGTGAGCTCTACTGCCGTGTCTGCAGCCTCATCCTCAAAGGGGACCAGGCAGCTGCCTTACAAGGACACCAGTCGGTCATCCAGGCCCTGTCCCGGAAGGGCATCTATGTGATGGAGAGTGACGACACCCCCGTGACTGACACCGACCTTGGCCACGCCCCTGTAAAGATGGTGAGTGTCCAGCGAGGCCACATGCACCTGGCTAAGCATGTGACCCTTGCAGACTTCAAGCAGAAGCTGCTTCTGTTGGGCTCTTCTCTGTGAATGCTGTGATGCCGTGGCCCCGTGGCACTGCAGCTCAGTGGTCGAGCCCATGCGTGGGAAGGCTGCAAACGTAAATGTGGGCATTTTCCCTCCACGTCTGAAGCCTTGTTGCCGCTGCCGCCGCCTGTCCTGCTCAGAGCTCTGAGCAGCAGTGCCCTGCCTCTCGCCTTTGTGCTCTTCACAGGCTTTTGTGCTCAGGTTTGAGGATGGAGGGTGTGGTGAAGTCCTAGCTTAGAAGAAGGGGCCTGAGGACAGCTCTCCCACGGGGGTGCCCTGCTCCCAGGGCTGTATCTGTGGCTGGGCTTTGGCTGGGCTGCTGGAGTGGGCAGAGGTGAGGCGCTGAGCTCTCCTCCAGTGCTGACCCTGTGGCTCTGCATCCAGAGCCTCTGCCCTTCCTGAGGCGGAGTAAGCGAGGTGATGTGAGAAAGGGGCGAAGGATGTGGGGCAGGGAGAAAGGAGCCAGTCTGGGTAGGACCCTTGCGCTGGGACCCGGGAGCTGTGCAGTCCAGTTGTGTCTCTGCCCCCAGAGTGCCCACATGGCAATGGTGGATGCCCTGATGATGGCCTACACGGTGGAGATGGTCAGCATCGAGAAGGTGGTGGCCAGCGTCAAGCGCTTCTCCACGTTTAGCGCCTCGAAGGAGCTGCCCTATGACCTCGAGGACGCCATGGTGTTCTGGATCAACAAGGTGGGTGCCCCGGCCCCCGGCAGCGTGCTCCTTGTCTCTTGCTCTGGACCTGCTTCTTGGTCCTGGGGTCCACAGTGGGAGAGCAGCAGTACACGTCCTGAGTGGAGGGAGTCGAGGGCTGGGCAATAGCTCGGCGGCAGAAGCATCTGAGTTTGATCCCTGGTGTCTCATGCTATGCCGGCCCCAGAACCCTGGGTGTGCTGTGCAGACCCCAAAACTGGGCGTGGCGGCACATGCCTATAATCCCAGAGCTGGGGAGGCTGAGACCCCGTATCAACAACAGAAAAAAGTGGGTCAAGAGTTAGATTTGAGTTGCAGTGCAGACACGAGAACAGTGAATTTTTCTTCTTCAGCTCTGTGTGCAGCAAGCACATTCCCTTTTAGAAGACTTTTCCTAAGTGCCACTTTCTCCTTTTACACGTGGAAGTGTAGTGCAGTCTCTACACAGTGGCTGGTGTGCGCTGTGTAATTACTTGGGAGTGTAACGCGGCTCTTGGGTACCAAGCGTCCTTGTCTGCACAGCTGTGTTCAGGGTGACATCGGGCTTCAGAGACCAGTGTGCAGCCCCAGGCAGAGCCGCGTCAGCGAACTTGAGGGAGACGCTTGCTGAGGACGTCATGCGGGCGCCTGCCAGTCAGGCCCGAGGCTCCCTCAGTCACTGCTGTGGCGGGGGTCTGTCTGTTGAGGGACGGCTTGGCCTGGACTTCCACTCAGATGCTGGCCAGCTCTTGAATTAGAGGGTTTGAGGAATGGACGCCGCTCACCTCCGAGAGCCTACAAAGGCGGAAAACCTGGCTGGGTCTCCGCAGAGAGCTCGGTCCAGGACAGGCCTGGGTGCCGGCCAGTGCTGCTACGGGGCTCCTCCGGGTGTGCGCGCCTGAAGAGGTTTGGGTTGGCATTGTGGGGCACATCTGTGATCCCAACACTAGGAGGTTGAGGCAGGAGGACTGCAAGTTTGAGCCCAGCTTGAGCAACTTAGCCTCAAAATAAAAAATGCAGAAAGTGCGGCTGGAGGCAAGCACAGTGCGAGGCCTCAGGTGTGCTCCCGTGCTGGCTCAGGACTGAGGCATTTCCAGGGAGACTCAGCCCAGAGCCACCTTTCTGAATCCCTAGCAGGAGCTTCAGTGGGCAGAAATCTACTTTAACATTCTATAGCAGTTTCTGTTAGTTTCCCCCTTTGTTATAAAAGAAGTAATGTGATTGTAGAAAATTTAGCAGCTCTGGATGAATAGCAAGATGGTATGTAAACTGCTTGCCACTTAGTACCTGCAGAGGCAAGTGGTGTTCTCTACCCCTTGCAGTGTATTTGCTGTACACTCGGCCAGGCCAGAGCTCGAGGAGGTGCGTCCTGCAGAAGCCAGGCTGGCTGGGTGCGGTGCCGGGAGGGTCTGCTCCGGAACCGCAGCCTTGCTTCTGCTGCCCACTTTGGCACAGTCGCCATGATTTCTGTCTGGGGAGCAGTGGGAAAGGAGTTTAGGGCCAGGCAATAGCTCCATGGAATAAGTGCTTGCTTGGCAAGCGCAAGGTCCTGAGTTCAAGCCTTCGTACCACAAAACAAAAAGAAAGTAAGTTTATTTTTGCTGATTGTTTGCTTGTTTTTGCCGGATCTGGCTGTGAAGGCTGTGCCATTCTTCTCGTGTTGTACTACGTGCGTATCTTTTCCGTGTTTTCCCAGCAACTGGATATTGTTTAAAAACACTTGTCAATTTGAAGGTGAACAGCATCACAGATGAGGTTGAAGTTACTGTAGTGCATGGAGGTGGGGTGGGAGGTCCCTCCACTGCCTTCTTGATCGGGGGTCTTAGTGTTTCCAGATCATTATCTAGGTCATTGGTGACAAACCTATGGCACTTGTGTTATATTTCTTTTAAGACACGAGATGTTAATGATGGGTGATATTTTTTTTTCAGCATTGGGTTTAATTGCAGGGTTGGCACTCTGAGTGTGCAGTCGACTGTCCTTTCTGGAGGGCGCCCCGTCACTGGCCCGCGGCCCTGTGGGGAGCCTGTGCCCCACCCCGTGTGCAGATGATCTCCACTGCCCTCACGTGTTGATTCTGGCTTCTTCCTCCTGTAGTTTATTTATTTATTTTTTTTTGTTCTGTCTTTTTGAGACAGGGTCTCACTGTGCAGTTCAGGCTGGTCTCGAACTCACCACAATCCTCCTGTCTCAGCCTCCTGAGTGCTGGGATTACAGGCCTGCGCCACCATACCCGACTTCCTTCTGTAGTTTTTAGTTGTTTTTGACATAAGATTTTTCTATGTGGCCCAGGTTGGCTTGTGGTGTGAAGTGACCTTAACCTTCCTGTCTCACCCACCCAAGTAGCTGGGACCACAGATGTGCACACGTTGTGTTTCTCAGTGCATGTTTTCTTGAAGTTTTCTTGATGCTGCGAAGTTGTGTGTCAATGTCAGGAATGAAGAGCGCCTGTGTGCTGGGAGTGTCTCCCCCATCTCGTCTGCTTCCTGCTGCTGAGATTCTGCACCCTCTCTCCAGTGTCCCGGCTGAGAAGTCTCCGCCTGCCCAGCAGGAAGAGACTGGCTTCTGCCTCCTGGCAGCAGTGGGTGGCTCCACGCCGGGCAGGTGTGCACATGCCGCTCTGTGCTTGGGGCAGCTCTTGTGCTCTGTGAAGCAGTTGTCCCATCCTGTCCCTAGGCATTTTGCGGGCAGATTTGTTCAGCACTTCTATGTGTCCTCTCAGGGGTGCTTTTCCTTGATTGGTGTGACTAGTCTCCTGCCACTGTCAGGTAAACTGACTTATGTGAGCTATAACCTGGTAATACCAGTCTGGACGAATTGCATCCCTTCTTACTAAAAAGCTGTTGTTTAGCTACTATATCGTATTGGCTGTAGCAAACCAACGTTAGATTTTTTTAGTGGCGTGGGAAGCACAAGCTGGGAGAAGTGGAGAGGTCCAGGTTGCGTTTCACCAGCCACTTAGAGGAGGTAAAACTCCAAATTCTGAGCCATGGGGACGGATTACAGAACTTTTTAAAGAGTTTATGGCAGGGCGGGGGGAGACGGCTCAGTGGAATAAGCACTTCTCTGGCAAGCGGAAGGGCCTGAGTTCAATCCCTGGTTCCACCAAAAAGAAAGAAAAGAGTTTATGGCAGGAAAAGAGATGCAGGCAAAGCTGTAGAACAAAGGCACTTGCTCAAGTATGACAGGCCAGTGGGGAGCCAGGTGACAGTGGAGGAAGGTGGGCGAGGAGGCGCAGGAGCCATCGTAACCCACGCCAGACTCAAGCCAGAACCTGCCCCGCCCACCCTCCAATGGGCGGGTCCGGAGCTCCCCCTGCGGCTTATTTCCTGTCTCCTCCTCTGGATTGCAAGTTTGTTTTTTCCGGACAGGGTCTTGCTGTGTTGTCCCGGCCGGCCTTGCGCTCCCAGTACCCTCCCGCCTCAGCCTCCTGAGCGCTGGGTGTACAGGTGTGCCCTGCACTGCAGTTCCTAGAGGCCAGGTGTGCCGTGCATAGTGGCTGCCTTCACGGGGACTTGCTGCTGCACACAGAACACCTTTATTCGTTTCCTCTCCTCCCTCCACACTCTGCTGAACTGGAGGCTGAGGCAGGATCATTGTGAGCGCGAGGCCACCCTGGGCCATCCTGAACTGCACAGCAAGACTGTCCCAAACAGACAGAGGCTAAAGCCACTTAGAGCTGTTAACTCCTTCCCTGCTTTGTTGCTTCGCACCTTCGCCCACATCCCCACGCCAGCGAGCCTGGCGCCTTGCAAGAAGCTCTGTGTCTCTGCGCTCTGTTCCAGTCCCCGTGCATTCTTGCGGATTGTGTACTGCATCATTCCCTTTAAAATACCTTCCGTTCCTCCTGTGGGCGCTTGTTTATCACGGGGTCCTCTGGATTGCTTTGGTGGATTTTCATTTTCTGAGGCAAGGTCTTTGAACTCCTGTCTCAGCTTCTCAGGTAGCACTGTGTGTGTGCCATTGCACCCAGGGTGCTTGTTTAATTTTGCAGATTTGGAACAGAGTTCCAGATTTCTCTGGGTGTTTCGTTTCTAGCTGATCTGTGGCTAGAAAAGGTGCCTTCTGTGTGTGAGGTTCACGCCGTCTCTTCCTGTCCCGGTGGCGGCTGGTGGTGGCTGTGGCCGCCGCAGTCTCGCTGGCCTCCACCTCCTGCTCCTGCCAGCCAGGTGCTCTGAGGAGGGAGACTGGGGCCAGCAGCCGTGGCTGCGCGCTTCGCGGCCCCATGCTTTGGGCCTTGCTAACCTGTGCTTCAGGGCAGTCTCCAGGGACTTGGGTGTTTTGGCGAGTTTCCCCTTAGTCACCAGTGATGCTCCCGCCCCAGAACGCTTCTGCCTGGCTTCTGCAGAGCTTCCTAATGAAGACGCTGCGCCAGGTCGCCCCGGTCTGGTTTCCACCCTCGCCTTGTGGAGGCTGAGAGTCTTCAGAACCCCGTTCTATCAGTCACCTGCCAGGCTGCAGCTCAGGCCGTCTGGGCCTCCTAGGCATGTGGTCACGTTGCTCCCTATCTCTCCCTGGTCTTGGTAGCTGTCACCCTTTCATTTGGTTTTATTATTTTAGCTGTTAGCTATTGTCTTTTAAGGTAGTTAAAAATCAAGAATAGAAGTGTTTAGGATTTTCCTTTTTTTTTTTTGACACAGGGTTTCTATATGTAGTTTAGGGTGGCCTTGAACTTACTCTGTAGCCCAGGCTGGTCTCAAACGTGCAGTGATCTTCCTGCCTCAGCCTCATGAGTGCTAGGATTACAGGTGTGTGCCACCATGCCCAGCCTTGGCTTTTTAAAAATAGCTCAAAATACTCTTTGTTTTTTTTTTTCTTCATGACTGATTTATATTCTTTTTTTTTTTTTTTTTTTTTTTTTTTTTTTTTTTTTTTTTTTTTTTTTTTTTTTTTTTTTTTTGTCTTTAGAGACAGGGTCTCACTATGCAGTTCAGGCTGGCCTTAAGCTCACTTTGTAGCTCAGGCTGGTCTCGAACTCACAACAGTCCTCCTGCCTCAGCCTCCCAAGTGCTGGGATTCCAGGTGTAGCCACCATGCCCGGCCTTATGTTCTGCTTTATTAAAACCCACCTCTCTTGCCTTCTTCCTGGGGTTTTAGTGCCGTTCCGTAGTATCACGCATTGGCCTTAGAGAACGGCTGCGCTGAGTGTCCGGGTCCCTGAGATCCCAGGCTTCAGTGGCAGCATGCAGTGTCACGTGTGGTTGTCCCCGCTGCCCTCAGCAGAGGTCCCTCTGCACTAGGAGCCCTCTGGCTTTTGCTGTTGGAGACAAACTTTCCAAAATGTTACTTTTGCCTAAGATTCCTATTTTGCCACCAGAAACGAGTCCTTGGGGTTGTTCTCAGTGCCCCACACACTCAGCTCTGCTTGTGGCACTGAGCTCACTCACGGGAGACAGTGCCTCTCGGGCGTGCAGGTCTGGCTGGTGCTGTGTGGCCCAGAGCCCTGTGGGTGTCCCTGCATCACCCCCTCTGTGGGAACACAAGAGGGCCCTCGCTGAAAGGCTGGGTGTCCCTGCCCCTCCAGGACCTCAGGAACCTGCATGTCTACAGTGATACGGAGCAGTGCATGTGAGGAGGGCAGGATGCAGGGCTGGGGTTGTCCCTAGAGGTGTCTCAGAGCCGTGCAGGTCCTCTTGCCCTCTTGGCAGGCTGGAGGCACCACAGCTCCCTTGTCTCGTTTTCCTTTGCATGCTGGGCCTCGTGTGCGCCTTTAGGGCTCTTCGTGAGCTTTAGCTCTTCTGGTGGAGCCCTGGTTCTGCTGCCTTGCCTGTATGTGGGGATTCTCCACGGGCTCTGGAGCCCTGGTGTACAGTGTACTGAGGAGTCGCAGGCCAGGCGTCCTTGGTCAGTGGACGCCCGCAGTGTGACTGTCTCCTGTTGGAGTGTGGGTGGTGGCCTGTCCTTGGCTCTCAGCAGCTGGCGTTTCCATCTTGCTGTTGTTGCTCTTTTTCTTTTCTTTTTTTTTTTTTTTTGGCAGAACCGGGAATTGAACTCGAAGTGCTTATTCTACTGAGCCATCTCCCTGGCCCTGCTTTTTCTTTTTCCTATGGATTTCCAGCTTTTGCATTTTCTGGTTCATGTGGTGTGACAAGATATGGTGAGAGTAGTAAGTGTTTAGTCTCCTTGATTATTTTAGTCACATACAGTACATCGCCTTTACAGTGGTCTTTCTGTCAGTAACCTGAAGTGACCTTAGAGTGTAAGTGAAAGGACGTTGCCGGGCGTGGTGGCACATGCCTGTAATCCCAGCACTCGGGAGGCTGAGGCAGGAGGATTGTTGTGAGTTCGAGACCAGCCTGAGCTACAAAGTGAGCTTAAAGCCAGCCTGAACTGCATAGCGAGACCCTGTCTCAAAAAGACAAAAAAAAAAAAAAAAAAGAAAGGACGTTCTTCCGTGTGGTGCTTCTTAGTGCTTTTGCTTTTCTTCAGAAACTGTGATCGCGTCACATAGTTCTGTTTCAAGTTTTAGTTGACTTTCTGGTTTGTTTCTGTCACTATGTAGTCCAGGCCTTCCGGGAGCTACCTACGTTGTCCAGACCTTGGACACAGGCTGCCCCTCCTCAGCTGCCGTAGTGCTGAAACTCTAGGCATGCGCCCCAGGGCCAGCTTGTTAACGTGATTCTGATTCTTTTTTTTTCTTTTTTTTTTTTTGTCTTTTTCGAGACAGGGTCTCACTATGCAGTTCAGGCTGGCCTTGAGCTCATTTTGTAGCTCAGGCAGGTCTCGAACTCACAACAATCCTCCTGCCTCAGCCTCCTGAGTGCTGGGATTACAGGCCTGCGCCACCACGCCCGACTGTTACTGATTCTTAATCACACAACACTGAGTTGCAGATTTGTCTCAGTTGTGAATTTGTCTTTTTTCATATTTCTAATTCATTGATTTTTTTATATTTACCAGTATTGATTTTTCTTGTTCTTTTTTTTTTTTTTTTTTAGTTTAAAATCAAATTACAACTTATCTTATTTTCAATACCAGGGGTTGAATACAGGGCCTCACCCTGCGCTGCCCCCCCAGCCCTTCTCATTTGTTCATTTGAGACAGGGTCTCGCAGGTGATCCGGGCCGGGTCAGCCTCTGTGCTGGGTCTCCGGTGTGTGCCTGGCTCCCTCAGCCCACTCCAGGCCGGAGCTGCAGCGCGTGATGTGGGCGCGGCCTGAGGTGTCGGGCCAGCCTGGGAGAGCAGCCACCTTCTGAGTGTGTTTCTCTTCTACCTTAGGTAAACCTTAAGATGAGAGAGATAACGGAGAAGGAGGCCAAGTTAAGGCAGCAGGTACTGGAGAGCCCCGCTCGTCACAAGGTAACCGGCAGGGTTAGTTCTCTGCATGACTGGTGCCGGCCCGCAGGGCTGCGCTGCGCCTTGTGTGCTGCTCGTCCATTGACCCGCGGAGCCGGCCCAGGGCTGTGGTGGCCCTGCGTGCCCTAGAAGGGGGAATCTGGTGCTGGCCTGTAGGAGGGCGAGGTGTGCCGGGAGGGCCTGGCAGGGGGTCCTGGTGTGCCTGAAGCAGGCTGCCCACGTGCGGGCTGCAGCATAGCAGTGGGCACTGGAAGCCCCATGTGCTGCGGGGTGCCACACGCTCCACGCCTTAGTTTCTTTTCCTGCTGTCATTTTCTCTTTTGCCAAGCACGTGTGTGCAGGACATGCCCTAGCTATCACAAAGTCTCACTGGCCGTGGAGAGTGGTCCCCCGCTCCCACACTGGTTCTTCTCCCTCCCAGCACTGCACCAGCTGGCTCCTGTCTGCAGCCCAGAGCCTGCCCTGTGGCTCTGAGGCCTTGCCCCTGACCGAAGGTTGCATGTGCATGCGTGTGGGTACCACCTTGCCCTCCTTCGTGGGATGGACTGCTGCTCGCCTGGCCTGGCCCAGCCCTTGCCTAGGCCTGAGGCGTTCTTTGCCCTTGCAAAGGACAGAGTGGAGGAAGGGATGTGTCACCTTCTCCTTGCCTGTCCTGGTGCTGTGGCATGGGGAGGTCACAGGTACCTGAACGCCTTTGCCTGTGGGTGCTGTCCCCACGGCTGGCGTGTGGGCGTGTGTCACGACGTCCCCGTGGACCTGCTGCTGACCCTCCTCTCCACTTCCTTTCTGCTTCCTGAGCAGTCTCCCTCCAAGTGGTATTGGAAGTTGGTGCCCGTAAGTGACCCCCACAGCCGCCACCTGCGAGCCACCCCTTGCCATCACGCGCTGCCATTGAAGTTGCTCGCACCCAGAACTGCCTCTCTTGTTGTTTGTTCAGTGTCCCCCGGGGCCTGACGTCACAGCTTCTGTAGGACAGTGTGCGTGAGCGTCAGCCAGGCTGGAGGGGCTGCGATGTGGCGCTGCAGGGCTCCCCGTGTGCCGCCCAGCCGCCTCCTGCTTGCTTGTCTGCTCACGGTGACCCCTCCATGGGACCAGCACAGCAAAGCTGGCAGTCTCCTTCGTAATGACCCAAGCTCTCCTAAAGCGTGGCCTTCCTAGTGTCACCTGCCCAGCAGTGGCGATTACCTTGCTGTCCCCTGGCATCCCAAAGCTGGTGTCCAGTTGGGAAGGGCTCTCGCTTGTGTCCGAGGGCCCACACCCTCCTCCTGTGCGCTTCCTCCCGGCATGTGCTGCTCCCAGGCAGGGGTTCAGCGGGGTTGGCAGCCATCATAGCCTGCACACAGTTCAGGCTGCGCCCCACCTGGCGGCCCCTTCTGGGAAGAGCCAGTTTGTCACCCTGTGCTCTCAGAAGATGCTCGGTGCCCAGCAGAGCCTCTGCGCATGTCCTTGTGGACGCGAGTCCTTGTGCAGGTTGTTTTGTTTGTGCCCTTCTGAAGCCTATGAGTACTGGCTCCCTGACGGGGACTGCACTGCCCTCAGGACCCCTTGTGCCAGGCCACCGTGTTTCTCAGCATGGATTAGCAGGAGGGCTGTCTCATGGTTGCCACAGACCTCTGGCTCTCAAGTCCCAAGTGTGATTAAGGCCAGGGCTCACAAATTCAGTTGTTGTACAGGAGATTAACTTGATGAAGATAGGAAATTGTCCCCTCATCATCTAGGCATGGTATAATCCCAGCATTTGGGAGGCTGAGGCAGGAAGATCTATGTGAGTTCAAGGCCAGCTTGGGCTACACAGCAAAAAGGTCTCAAAAAAACAAAAACAAAACAAGCAAATGTAAAACAAAACAAAATCAAGTGAATGTTCCTTAATAGCGAGTGTGTGAGTGCCCTGCCACAGTGCCCCTCACCGCCCTGGTGAGGGGGACTCCCGTAAAGGTGATGGGCAGAGGTTTTGCCTTAACACCCCATAGCCAGTGATGCAGAGTAACTGCGGGGCAGACACGCGAGCATCCCGGCCTGTCGCTCTGTGCTGCCTGACCGACCCTCACCACCCATCTCTAATTGAGAAACCATTTGCTTCATGCATGACTGCTCGCCCGCGTGTCTGCTGTCTGTGGAAGCCTGGCCTGGCGCATGCTGTGGTGCATTGCATGCTGGAACCCGTGGACCTTGCACGTGTGGTACAGTATGAGGCGGGTCACTGTGGTAGCGTGTGCTCTGGGCTCTGAGAAACAAGTTAAGACAAGCCTTGGAACGTGTTCACACAGAACAGACCTGTTGTGGGATCCGTAAGGACACTGTTGGAAGTGTCCCATGCTAAACTTGACCTCTGTGCACTCGGAAACAGGGTTCTTTTGGCTCAGAACAGCCGGGCTCTTCCTGTGGCCTGTCCGCATCTCCCCTGCAGGAGCTGGGGCTGGCAGGGAGAGCCACGTGGGAAAGCCTGTGGCACTGGCGAGCTGATGGCAGTTAGGAGGGGCTCTGGGCTGAGGTGGGCAGCCCCACCCTGCGCTCTATCCCTTCACTCTGCTGCCTGCCGGAGTAGTCCTCTCGAGCTGGAGTCCTGGGAGCCACAGCCAGCAGCTGTGTCCTGAGCCCCTCCCACAGTCACTGCCTGGCACAGCAGCGCACTTCCTGGCGGCCTCACCTGGCTCTCCCAGTGCTCAGCTCTTGCACCCAGACTGCTGTGTGTTTTCCTGAATAGTCACAACTGACCTGACCACGCCTGTAAGAGCTGCACCGGAAGCTCATTTAACTTGTTTCTCGCTAGTTTGTAGCTTTGGTAGTTAGTGTAGCTGTTGCTCTGCCTTGTTCCCGTGTGTCTTCCCCCAGTGTCAGCTGCTAGCTGCGTGTTGGGCTGGCCCTGGGGTGCTTGCGGAGGACAGTTACTGCTCGGTATGGTCGTGTGCCCAGGTCTCTGGTCTTAACAAGGGTTCTGGCCAGAGGGTGGTCCTAGGCGGGCCCAACACGCCAGGCCGCCGCAGGTTTTCTCTGAGCCCCGGGCTTCCCCGTGCTGTGCTCCGCAGTGTGGCCGCGGCACACGCTGCAGCAGGTGCGGAGACCGTTTTCCTTTTCTCACCTGCAGGTCCGCTATCGGCGAGAGCACCTTTCCGCTAGGCAGTCGCCCTACTTCCCGCTGTTGGAGGACTTGATGCGGGGCGGCAGCGACGGTGCCGCGCTCTTGGCAGTGGTGCACTACTACTGCCCTGAGCAGATGAGACTGGATGGTGAGTGGCGCCTCCTGGGCCCGTGTGCAGGCAGCGCTGCGGGGCGCACACACCGAGGGGACACGGCTTGGCAGTTGTGTCGGGAATGTGTCGGGGCGTGGGGCCTTGCCCGCAGTGTGCCTCAGAGTGCGTGGGCTCTTGTGCTCTTCTGCGGCCGACCAGTTGAAACTCCACCGGGGAGCGAGGCCCAGCAGTACCACAAGTGCTGCCGAGCACTCCTGAGGCTGTGCTCGGCTCTGCATAGCGTGCAGCGGGGCAGAGCCTAGGCCACGTCTGCCCAGGTGCTGCCGAGCACCCATGCATCTCGAGTGGCCTGCGTGCGCATCACAGCTCAGCCTGCTCAGGGACAGAGGCATCGGATGGCGTGTACCTTCTTAAAGGCAGAGATAGCTCACAGACCCTGACCGTACACCCAGGGTCTCACTGTCGGGTCCAAGTTGACTACACACACCTGGGCTGCAAGGGTTCTTCACTCCTCTGCCTCCTGGGTAGCTGGGGCTGCAGGAGAGTAGCACTGTTCCCACAGAGCTGTGCTGGAAGGATGGGGAGGCTCAGCTTCCAGGAGAGGCCTGGAGGAGAGCCCAAGGAGGGCCTGTGCTGCCTTGAGGCCCAGCAGGCTACAGCCTGCAAGTCCATCAGGCCCAGGGCCATGTCGGGAGCTGGGAGGCAGGCCGAGAGGCTCCAAGGGGGAGGGCCAGCATGAGACTGCTCTGGGGTTGGGAACCCCAGGGTCCTGCAGGGGTTCTGTGGAGCATACAGGCCCCGAAGTGGGGGGAGGGAGCTGGCAGGAAGAGGTCAGGCGATGGTGTCTCAGATTTTGTGCCTCTTCTGTCTGCATCTTGTCATCTCCTTACTGGTGGTGGCATTCTCTCGGCTCTGGCTGCAGGAGCTGGGGGCCTACTCTTGGGGCAACTGAGCCAGGCAGGTTGTGGGCTCAGGGACGTCAGGCACGTGGTGACACCCTGCTGAGGGACTTTGGTGTAAGCTGCTCTGCGTGGCTCGCCCACCCCAAGAAGCCTCCAGCTCCTGCCCAGCTCCAGGGGGCCCCTTTGCTTGGCTGCAGAAGGGGCCAGGGGTCTCCTCAGCAGAAACTGGCCTCAGAGAGAAGACCACACCACTGAGGCTTGCCCTGTCGCCTGCAGAAGAACTCTCTTGTGCCTCTCCGCCTCTTAGCGGCATGCAGATGGCCCGCAACTCCTGGCCTGAATGAGCCCCAGGCCACAGCAGTAGCACAGGAGAAGCTGTGCCACAAGGGGGAAAGACAGTCAGACTCCAGGGAGCTCTGGGAAGGAGGTGCTCAGTCACTGACATGTCAGAAGACGTAGGTTAAGTGGACCAGGATGAGGAGGAGGAGGAAGAAAACCCAGAGTCGAGTGGAGGAGGGAAGAGCAGCGGAGACAGGCGCCGCCAGGAAGCATGGGGGATGCCCGCGGGGGGCAGGAGCCCGCCCGTGCGCGCCCTGGGCTGCCAGTGTGACTGCCCAGGGAGGCTTTAGCTGGGTGCGCGCCCCACTGCAGTCCCGTGTTCCAGGGACCGAGAGCCCGGCCCAGGAGGGGCAGGCAGGCCCAGGGTGCGGGCCGAGGCACAGAGGGCCTCCGGATCCAGCCACCAGATGCTGTGCGGTGCCTTGGCCACCGCCTGCCCCTTGGCAGTATGGTTGTCACTTGGTGCTGCCAGGGCGGGTGCAGGGACCGAGTGCTCAGAAGGGGTGGGGTCTTGGCCGAGGGCAGGGGCGGGGGCCGGCAGTGACGACTTCTTCAGCGTTTTACTGACCAGGGCAGACTCGTGGTGACCCTCTTGTTTTCAGCCCCCACAGCACTGGATTGCAGGTGCGTGCCACATGTCATCTCGGCATGCGGTTCTGGGGAGCAAACCGCTCACTATGTTTGCCTGAGCAGGTGCTTAGTCTGCCGAGCTATCTCGCCCGCCCCTTCTTAAGCTTTTTAATAAAAATCCTGGTGGCATTTTAAAGACTATGTCTTTTGTTAATATAAAAAAAAAATTTTTTTTAAATTTGTTTTTGCATTTGTTTTTTTTTTTTTCGCAGAACTGGGGATTGAACTCAGACCCTTGCGCTTGCCAGGGAAGCCCTTATTCCACTGAGCTATCCCCCAGCCCCAAGTTTTTTTTTTTTTTTTTTTTTTAGTGAATTCAATTGCATGATAATAAATACAAGTTTTAAACACAGACTATATAAAACTAAAGGCTTATTCTTTTTTTTTGTATCAGGGATTGAACTTAGTACTTTGCACTTGTCAGGGAGCTGCTTACGCCTGAGCTATCTTCACACCCTAAAAGCTTGTTCTTTTAAAAGTTATAGAATATTTTTCTGGAAAGATCAAAAAAGAGGGCAGAAATAAAGAATATAGTAAATAAGGAAACAGCAGCTCTAGTAGGTAGCTAATAAACCACCAACAGTATCTGTGTGCCAGTGCCATTTGGACGTTAGCCGCCAGGCTAACGTGCACTCCCGTTGGGCCCAGGAGAGAGCACAGCCGGAGCTAAGTCATGGGCTCGGGAGTCTGATGGGCCGGCTGGGTGGGGCCGTCTGCCAAGGTCGGGGTGTGCGTAACGCAGACGGCCTCAGGAGGGGGCTGTTCCTGCAGGCTGCCAGTCCTACGTGCAGTGTCAGGAGGCAAGAATAGACATGGACACTCCCTGCAGTCTCCCTGCAGGAGCAGTGAGGCCTGCTGGTGACCTGGTTTGACCTGGTCTAGTGTTCCACACCTCATGAGCTCCTCACACGCATGTATCCTGTCCTGTTGGTAACAGAGGGCACTATAAAGAACTCTGGAATGAAGTCAGTGAAAAGAAGGAAGAAGCACAGGTATAAAGTTGTATGGAAAAAGCACATCTTTCTGTAGTGCTCCAGCCATGGCTTAGCATTTCCAGATGATGAGTCAGCAATTTTTCAGAATACCCCGTAAGCGCGTCAGTCGGAACTGTTGGTGTCACAGACATCAGCGAGGCGGTGCGAAACTCATGCAGCCAAGTGCACGCCCGGGCTGTGCTCACGCTTTGTCACACTGCCCAGAGCTGATGTGAGTGCTCAGGGTGACGCCTGGCCACCTGAGGTCCTCTCCCCAGCTCGTAGGAGCAGCTGATGGCCTCAGAGCAGCCTTCATCCTTTCTAGTTGATCTCCCTGTGGCTTCAAGGCTGCAGCTTCCGTCCAGGCTGCCACCAGCCGCCTTGGCCTTGGCCTTGGCGACCAGTGGGTGGCAGAGTGTCCCTCTGTCATCAGTCTGCTCTTTTCTCCCCCTGCTCCCTTGTGCCAGCTGTCCAGTGGGCGAGGAAGATTCTGCTTCAGAGTCAGTTCTCCTGAGGGAGAGGCTTGGGCTCTCTTGCCCTCGGACTTCTCTGCCTTTCTGTGCCCACGTGGGCACATCGCCTGTTGTTCGTCACAGGACCTGCTGCAAGGAGCGTGCTCCTCACCCACTGTCCCATGAAGCCTGTGGCCGCCTGCTGTCTGGTTCTGTCGGGGTTATCAGCTAATTCTTTCTGGTTTTGGCTTAAACTGTTGCAGGTTGTAGCCAGGCTAGCTCAAAGAGGAAGAATGTGGTGCTTGCTCTGGAGCTACCCACCATAGTGCATGGCTGGGGCTGTGCAGCTTTGGCTCAGGAGTCAGTGGAGTGGGGAGTTACGCAGAGAGCCCTGAGAAAAGGCTCTGTGCGGGGATCCCCGTGTTGGGTCACAGGCCCCTTGGATAGATGGGGAGGACTGGCCGGTCATACCTGATAACAGGTGTGGCCTGGTGTGTTGCTTCTCCTTAGAAGGTCCCTATTAGTGGGCCTGTGGTGTTCCCACGTGGTGAGCCTGATGTCCTAGATTTAGATCGTCTTGCCCCAGGGGACAGCAGGTGTTCCTCAGCTTTATGGAGGAGGCTCGCGCCATGCGGCGTCTTAGCTTTGGGACTGGTGACCTTCCTAGACCCTGAACTTGGTGTCTCCCAGCACAGACAGGACCTTGTGAGAGGCTCCAGCTGCCAGGGGGATTTAGTCACACCCCTGTGCAGCAAGGTTCTGGGGTAAAGAGGTCAGGGCCACCTTTCAGGTTAGCAGCCTCTCTCAAATTAGGAATCTGTTAGAGTGTTTCAGGGTCAACTACTAGATTCAGATCTTAGAGTTATTTTGGCCTTTCTTTGCAATAGTTCTAAATCTCCCCCACATGGTTCTTCTGAGTTCCGACACTGCCCTGCATGAAATGTGCACATCGGGTTGTGTGCCTGAGTTCTGTCCCTCTCTGTCAGACATATGCCTGAAGGAGGCACCATCCATGGCAGACAGCCTGTACAACATCCGGCTCCTGAGAGAGTTTGCCAGCGAGCACCTGAACAAGTGCTTCTACCTCACGCTGGAGGACATGCTGTACGCCCCCTTAGTGCTCAAGGTGAGGACGGGGCACTTGCGCTCAGGGCAGGGCCGGGGCTGTGTCCGGGCCTGTGCTTCAGTCCTCATCTTGATTTTCGTTTCTCTTTTAGCCCAATGTTATGGTTTTTATTGCTGAGCTCTTTTGGTGGTTTGAAAATGTCAAACCCGATTTTGTTCAGCCCCGGGATATTCAGGAGCAGAAAGATGGTGAGTGCCCCCCCCCCCCACTGTGGGGTCCCAGGGACTGCACTGGGTGGGGGTTGGAGTGGCCACCAGGACATGTTCTGTCCGTTCTTCTTGTTCTGGTCTGTGCAGTGTTTTAACAGTAACACTTGCCTGGCATAGTGGCACACACCTGAAATCCCAGCAGCCAGGAAGGTTGAGGCAGGAGGATTGCTGTAAATCCAATTCCTGCTTGAACTACGTAGCAAGACCCTATTTCAAAAACCACCCTAAAGTCAAATCTGACATACAGTGTATTTGTTAGATTTGGCACCAGTTTTCTGGTGAGGTTTCGTCTTAGGTAAATGTCAAGTTCCTTTTGTGTTTATAAAAGGTGCAGGCTTGGCCAGGTGTGGGTGTGGTGGCTCACGTCTATAATCTTAGTCTCGGGACGCAGAAGCAGAAGTGAGCCTGTGAGTTCAAGGCTAGCCTGAGCTCAGAGCAAGTTCATAGTCTGCCTAATCTACACTCAGAGACCTTGTCACAAAAAGTGTGGGTTTGCATTTTGTACTAGCTTCTATGAAATCGTTACTTTTGCAGCTAAAGCAGTGTTGCAGCAGAGGAGCAGCCGGCCCCCTGTGCCAATCTCCAATGCCACCAAACGCAGCTTCCTGGGCAGCCCTGCTGCCATGAGCCTGGCTGACCTGCCCGTTGCGCTGCCGGCCGAGGGTGGGCTCCGCTACCACGTGCACCCCGAGGAGCCCGAGTGCCTGTGAGTCTCTTGGCCTGCACAGGCGTCTGTTTCCTCTCCGCAGCAGCTGGGGCGGTGCCGTGCTCACTCCCAGAACACACAGATGAGCACCCAGGCCACCGGCTGGCCTGGGTGGGCTCCTCCAGGACTCGGGCCAGTCCTGGCACTGTGCACAGAAAACATTTCTTTATTCTCCTTTTACAGTAAAGTACGTGGTTTAAAAGTAATCTAAAGAGTAGAAACACTGAAATAAGAGTTGAAAATTGGTTTGAAATATTGTCGAGTAGAATGAAAAACTCTTGCATTTTAAATGTCGTAAACTGTCCACATGTCCCATGTCAGTCTGCTTCTTTAACTGTAGTGACAATTCACGTGGTTCTGGCAAGAAACAGTGGCCCTCAGTGCTTACTGTACACCGGGTCCAGTTCCAAGGCCTGGTCTGACCAGCACAGTGCAGTGTGTTCAGGTGCAGCAGCCTCTGGAGTTAGTGGGAGCCTGGTGCTGGAGGCAGGGGGCATGGTGTCCTGCCCAGAGCACACGTAGGACCTTGAAAAGCCTTTGGAGGTGTGGCGAGTGTAGTGGGTTAGGGTTGGAGCCAGACTCCGGCAGGTCTGAGCCAGCACACTGACTGGCATGGTGTGAGACAGCTGGCCGGAAGGACCTCGCGTCCTGCAGCATCAGTGGCTTTGGAAGGTTCAGCAGGGGGCGGGGTCCCCAGACCCAGAAGGCCATTTGTTGGTGCTTCCTGCTGAGGGAGGGATGTGGCATGCTCTGGTTGGGGGTGAGGTCCAGCCATGGGGCCTGGTGCTGAGTGGAGAGCTGTAGCTCAGAGCCTGTGGGCACAGGCGGGATACAGCTTACGGGCAGAGTGCGTAGCCTTGTGGCACCCTGTGCAGGTGCTGGGCTTCCTCTCTCCAGGCAGGGCCCCGAGGCGGTTAAGCCATTGTTGGCAGCATGTGAGCTTTCCATGGGCCTGGTGCCACACACACACTGCTGCCCTGCTTCCCACCTACCAGCGGGCTACGAGGAGGTGCCCACCCGCCAAGTGGCCATTGTGTCTGAGGTTTAAGGGCGCTGCTCCCCGGCCGGCCGGGCTCCCCGACCCTTGCATTCTGGGGCACACAGCTTCAGCCTCTGTGATCTCTTTCCCTCTCCCCTTGTTGCTCACCCTAGCACCTCATCTCTCGCTCTTGTTTCCCTCCCCCGTTTCCCCGTTTTTGTCTTTTTGAGACAGGGGTCTCACTGTGCAGCTCAGGCTGGCCTTGAAGTAGACCCTGGCTCTGGTGACAGCGTCTGTCTCTTTTTTTACCCCTGACAACCCTGCATTTGCCTCTTTAGGCCTGTGGCTAACAGCTGTGCTTGTGTCTTGCTGTCCCTCCGCCCTGTCCACACCTTTGTGATTGACCTTGCCAAGCCCCCTGGAGTGTGGCTGCCAGAGTACCCATGAGTTGATGGCCGCGGGCCATGGGCTGCGTCCCTCCTCCTGCTGTGCCCGTGGCCTCCAGCAGGAGCATGTGTCCTCACGCGCATGGCTCTGTGTGTTCCCTGCTGTGACTGCCCCTCCAGGCCCAGCAAGCCTGCGTTTCCGGTGCTGGCTGAGGCAGCCCTGCCCGTTGCCAAGTGCCCCGACTCAAGCCAGGGGTGGGCAGCATGGGCGGCCACACTCTTCAGTGTCTTCCTATTTCTGCTCTGCTTTCCTCCAACCTAACCTTTGTGGCTTGAGTTTTTGCTGTTGAGATGGGAAACTGGTTGTGCTGCACACTGACCGTCTGTGCTCCCTATGTGCCTCCTGGACTTTGGTTGCAGGTTCAAAGTTCCTGGCAGTCTTGTTGCTCATTTTCATAGCAGCGTTTCCCAGGAAACCTGCTGAGCCTTGATTGCCTCGCTGGGCCACTTGGATTTGCCTTTGAAATGGAAGTTTCATCATTGGTGACTTTTCTCTCTCATTGTTTTCCATTTAGTGGGAAAGGAACCTCCGCGTTTAGTCCGTCCCATCCTTTACTGCCACTAAGGCAGAAGCAGCAGAAAGCAGTGCAGGCTGAGGAGACACCGGGTGAGTCTCCTCCCTCCCGTCCTCAACATGAGACTTCCCTAGATGAACGACCTAGCTCTGATGTACTGATGCTAGTTATGAATGGGCTTGTGAGCCCTCAAGTGCACCGTGCACCCCAAGTTCACCATCTTATATGCACCCCTGCTCCCCAAGTCTGATAAACCCTACATAGACAGGACTGCTGCAGGAGCCAGAGCAAGAGCTTCCGGGACGAGGCTTAGCAGGGTTGGGTCCCCGCCCTCCTGGGCTGGCTGGCTGTTACCCACCCTTAGTTTCCAAGGCTAAGTAGAATTGGTGTAGCTCTCTGCTTGCCTCGGGTAGTTTTGGTGCATGCGTCGAGCGCGTTCCTGGGAAGATGTTTGTTTGCTGAAAATATTTCCAGTGGTGCAGAATTAAGACACTGAACGCTGTAATTCCTCCGCACTACAGATCAGCGGCATCGGTCTAATTCCTTAACTCGAGTCGACGGTCAGCCCCGCAGCGCAGTCGTAGCATGGCCCGAAAAAAAAAACAGGTTAGTGTCCTGCCCCGCCCCCCTTTTTGTCTTTTTGAGACAGGGGTCTCTCTGTGTGGCTCAGGCTGGCCTTGAGATCACCTTGTAGCCCAACCAGGTCTTGAACTGTCAGCAGTCCTCTTGCCTCAGCCTCCCGAGTGGTGGGGGGCGGTTAGAGGTATGCACCAGCACACCTGGCTCAGGCTGGTCTTCACCAGGCTCCCGTAGCCTGCGCCCTGTCGCATGGTGGTGCCAAACGCCCCCTTGCGCACAGTCCCACACCCATGGTTTCTGCCCACTTTCAGGCCTGTGTCCCAGCCAACACCTTTCGCACTGCATCATGCTACCAGCTGTGAAGTAGACCCTGGCTCTGGTGACAGCATCAGCTTGGCGCGCTCCATCAGCAAAGACAGCCTGGCTTCCAACATTGTCCACCTGACACCCCAGAACCAGCCGCACCCCACGGCTGCGAAGGCCAATGGCAGAAGCCTCCTGAGCAATGTCAGTATTGAGGACGAGGAGGAAGAGCTCATGGCCATCATTAGGACGGATGTGACTGCCCACCGTGGAGACCCGGAGGTGACCAGGGCCTCCCCTCGTGTGCCCGTCCTGCCGACCCGTGCAAAGTCTCCGCAGAGGCAGCTGGACATTGTGGAGAGTAAGCCTGACAGCTTCTTCCTGGAGCCCCTGCTGCCAGCAGTACTGAGGCCAGCGAAGGAGAAGCAGATTATTACCAAGGAAGATGAGTGTGGGGAGGGGAGGCCGCGGGGCTCCACAGCCAAGCGGTCCAGTGAGGGCCCCCAGCCGCCAGCACGGAAGAAGGCGACGGGCAGCCACAGTGGGCGGGATTCGGACAGGGCTTTCACCCCTACCCCCTCTCCAGAGTTTGTGGCAGGCGTTGACTCCACCGAGGCACGTCTGCACCCAGTGGAACCCCTGGGAGAAATGCGTGGGGGGCCTCTGGCCATTGGTGGGTTCCAGCCGTCACCCCAGAGCCAGCCTACGGATGGCTTCTTTCTTCACGTGGGCAGGGCCGACGAGGACGTGGAGGGGAGACTATGTATTAGCTTGAAGAGCCCCAGCTCGCCGGACTCGGAGCCCTGGACACTGCTGAGGCAAGACTCTGACTCAGATGTGGTTGGCGTAGAGGACGTGGAGCAGGAATTTATCGGTGAGGGTCACCCTGTGGCCATCAGCGCCTACACTGGGGAAGAGGAGTCAGCCAAGTTGCAGGAGGACATGAAGGTGCGGGAGCACGAGGACAAGGATGGCGCCAGTGGCCGCTCCAGCCCATGCCTGAGCACGGCCTCCCAGCTCAGTAGCGTGTCCCTGGCCAGCGGGAGCGTGAAGATGACGAGCTTCGCAGAGCGGAAGCTCCAGCGGCTCAACAGCTACGAGACCAAGTCCAGCACCAGCAGCTCCCAGAAGACCACGCCCGACGCTTCAGAAAGCTGCCCAGCGCCCCTAACCACATGGAGGCAGAAGCGGGAGCAGAGCCCAGGTGGGCACGGCAGGGACGCCGCCAGCCTGCTGGCCTCCGAGCTGGTGCAGCTACATATGCAGCTGGAGGAGAAGCGCCGGGCCATCGAGGCACAGAAGAAGAGGATGGAGGCTCTGTCTGCACGGCAGCGCCTGAGGCTGGGCAAGGCCGCCTTCCTGCACGTGGTGAAGAGGGGCAAGGCGGACAGCGGGCCGCTGCGGCCCGAGCACTTTGCCAAGGAGTACGTTCAGCACAACGGCGAGGACCTGGAGGGCAGTGCTTCCCGAGCAGAGGGCGCGCTGGTCCGGGACGAGCAGAGTGAGGGCCTCAGCGCGTCGCGGGATGCAGACGGAGAGAGCCTGGTGCTCACGCAGCCTCTCAGGCCTCGGGAGACGGATAAGAGCAAGACGGTCGCTGCCGCCCTCCTGGAGGATGGGGTGGGTGAGGCTGTGGACATGACCGAGTGTGAGCTGTCCATTGAGAAGCTGAACGAGACCATCAGCACGCTGCAGCAGGCCATCCTGAAGATCTCGCAGCAGCAGGAGCAGCTGCTCATGAAGTCCCCGACTGTCCCAGTGCCGAGCTCCAAGAGCAGCTCCCAGGACCAAAAGGTGAAGGCTGCCATCCACTTTGTGGAACCACTCTCGCCTCCTGGGCTGGCGGGTCACCGCAAACCGCCCCGGCTGGGCCAGGGCCGGAATTCCCGCTCTGGAAGACCCATGGAGCTCAAGGTTCCAAAAGACAGGCAGCAGGGCTCCTCCAGGAGCAAAACTCCGACACCCAGTGCGGAGGGCCTCCCACACCTGCGCCCCTTCCCCCCAGGATGCCCCCCACGCACACCTCCGGACCCGGCTGCAGACAGCACCGCAGAGCCCGGCGGCCACCCTCCCGAGAAGGGGCTCTTCAACAGTTACCGGCTCCATGGCGAGAGCAACCAGCGGACATTTGTTCTGTCCTCATCCAAAGATCCCAACATCATTGCGGATCAGATGGGCCTCAAAGAAGTTCTGGACACCGCTGTGAAAGAGTCAGGGCTGAGCTCCAGCAGGGAGCTCCTCCCGACAGAAGAGACCATCTCTGTGGAGGAGCCACTGAGGAGCAAGGCCAGCCTCATCGAGGTGGACCTGTCTCACCTGAAGGCCCCCAATGAGGACGGCGAGGTGGCTGGCCAGGATGGCGCACCTGAGCTCATGAGCGACGGTGACCAGAAGCCTGGGGTTGGCTTCTTCTTCAAGGTACATGGGTGGCGGGTCAGCTCCACGCTTGGAACTGCTGGGGCATTGTTAGACTGAGCCCAGGGGGAGCTGCTCGGCCGTGCTGGCAGGGCTGGGCCCAGCACTGCACGCAGCCTGGGGCCTGGTTTCACGGAGGTTACTGTATGATGAAGTGTTTTTCCATTGATGACTTTTCACCCACTTTGTGATGTCGCCCTGTGTGTGGAGCTCCTGGGCTGCAGAGCGCTTTCCTTCCTCCCATGCCGCTGTCTTCCTCAGTGGGGAAGAGAGATGTGACCTGGACCGCTCCTTTGTCCTGGCCATGCTGTCCTCATGTGAGGGTCACTGTGCTGCTCAGCACGGCTTCGGGTTTTTTGGGGGGGGGCAGGGGGTTGTGGAACCGGGGATTGAACTCAGACCCTTGTGCTTGCCAGGGAAGTGCTTATTCTACTGAGCCATCTCCTGGCCCCATAATCTTTTTTTTTTTTTTTTTCAGCTTTGGGTTTGTGTGTGAGTGTCACCACAGTCCCTGGGGCTCAGCTCATAGTCTGGAACATGTTCTGCTGCCCTGCGTTTTTGTTGGCTGTCCGACTGGGTGCCTTCTTTTCCGCTCATTCCATAACATGTATTATGTTATTTGAGCTGAGATGTGTTTACTCAGCTCAAAGTGAAGCTCTAAATCCCACGCTCAGCTTTCTTAAGCGTACATGAGTCTCCTAGATTGTTGGAGAACTTTGCCTGTACTTGTGTCACTGTCTAAGAGATGGCTTCTGTGTTGTTGGCAGGACGAGCAGAAAGCAGAGGACGAGCTTGCCAAGAAGCGGGCGGCCTTCCTGCTGAAGCAGCAGCGTAAGGCAGAGGAGGCGCGGGCGCGCAAGCAGCAGCTGGAGGCAGAAGTGGAGCTTAAGCGTGACGAGGCCCGGTACCCTTGTCCCCTGGAAGCTCGCCCTTCCCGCCCCTTATGGCGCTCGGCCCAGCACCCCCGTGGTAGGCCCAGCCTGCCCAGTGGCCCGGCCTTGCAGGCTGTGTGTGCTGTCCCACCCTAGAGGCTCCATGGCTCCACAGTGAGGCCTTGAGTCCCCTGCTAGAAAGCGGCCCGGCCCTGTGCCAGCAACCCAGAATACACCAGCCTGGGGCTCGGGGCAGGTCTGTAGATCGGGTCTGGCAAGGGTCCCTCTGACCTGGGGCCACTGTGGGCTTGTCTGCCCAGGCGCAAAGCTGAGGAGGATCGAATCCGCAAGGAGGAGGAGAAGGCGCGGCGGGAGCTCATCAAGCAGGAATACCTGCGGAGGAAGCAGCAGCAGATCCTCGAAGAACAAGGGCTCGGCAAGCCCAAGGCCAAGCCCAAGAAGCCTCGGCCCAAGTCTGTGCACCGCGAGGAGTCGTGCAGCGACTCGGGCACAAAGTGCTCCAGCACACGTACGTGGTTGGAGCCAGAACCTCTCGTGGCATGGGGAGGCCCCGAGACAGCATGGTGTGCGGCCTGCACCTGACGGGGGGCGGAGGCGCTCTGTGAAGGGAAGCAGGCAGGCAGCCTGCTGAGAGCCGGTCCTTGTCTCTGCAGCTGATAACTTGAGCCGGACACACTCTGGCTCCAGCCTGTCCTTGGCCTCCGCGGCGACGACAGAACCCGAGAGCGTCCATTCGGGGGGCACGCCCTCTCAGCGGTAAGGAGGTCTAGCCGTGGGTGGTGGGCTTCCATTACAGAGGCCCCTGAGGTGCTCCTGCCCTTTGCTCTGGTGGGCTCAGGCCTCGGCCCCGCCACGCCCCCAACCAGGAGGGCGCAGTAGAGTAGTAGAGGCAGCCCTTCCCCTCGCTGTGTCTCCCAGAATGGGGCTTTCCTGCGTTGCCCATCGCCTCCAGCTGTCCCCATGCGGCCCCTCCGCTGGTCTTCTGTGTCCTGAGCTGGGACAGCCCTCTTGACCTCACTGTTTCTGTCTCTGGTCTTCTTTTTTATCAGTGCATGTTTGCAGGACTTTCTTCTTGGAGAGTTGGAACGTGTACATGGTGCTTGTCAGCCGTTTCCCATCCCCTTGCCCTGCCCTCCCCCCGCCTTTCGTATTTACACGAAGTCCATCTTGCTGTTTCTTCTTGTATATCTTTAATGTTGTTCTTTACTTGTATCATGGGTTTCTTGTAAGAAAAGCTAGTGCTTTTTTAAGCATTGTGTGTGTGGTTGGTTTTTCCTACCAGCGTGGCTTGAGATGCAGCCTACAGATGACTGAAGCCTACCATTCGTGGCACAGTAGTGCTCCGTCTTATGTCAGTCCACGTTATCCATTCATCTGTGGACATAGGGGCCACTTCCATGATTCAACGCGTGTGTGCTGTGCCACTCTGAACGTGAGTGTGCAGGCACCACTGTAACATGGCTCTGTCAGGTCCTTCAGAGATGTCCCTAAAGGCTCCCGTGGACTTTGGCTTTAGCTTGCTGAGGAATCTCCCTCCCAACGCCTACAGCAGCTACGCTCGTCCACACCCCCACCGCACTGTGGAAGGGCTCCGCTTTCGCCATTGTTCGAGGGTTGGTCTTTTTTTTTTGTTTTGTTTTATGTATCTGGTTGTTGCAGAGTCTCACTCTGCAGCCTGCCTGGAGGTGCTCCTCCCGCAGCTCCAGCTCGGGGATTCCAGGCTGCCCCACCATGCCCAGCCTCTGACCGGCCAGGCCCACCGGGGGGGGGGGGGGGGGGGGGGGGGGGGGGCTGTGTGCCATGTGGTGCCTGGGCTGAACCGGCCCCTGGGCCTTGCCCTCTGAGCTGGCTCTGCCCCAGCCGTCGTTGTGGG
Organism: Ctenomys sociabilis; assembly: GCA_004027165.1. Classification (NCBI taxonomy): domain Eukaryota; kingdom Metazoa; phylum Chordata; class Mammalia; order Rodentia; family Ctenomyidae; genus Ctenomys; species Ctenomys sociabilis. The sequence goes on along the minus strand of PVKA01000792.1, from coordinate 34,459 downwards.
GTGAGAGGGGTCTCGTTACTTTTGCACTTCTCAAATGACCGCAGATGTCAAACGTGGCTTCATCTGTTTCCTGTTTGCACTTTTGAGAATAAGTACAAGTGTCTTATTTGAGTTGCTTGTTTTTTGACTGGGTCTTTTATGGGGGTAGGTTTTGAGGGTCTCATGTACTGATTTTGTGTCCCACTACATGGCTGTGTTTATTTACTTATTTTACAAGTGTCTTATTTGAGTTGCTTGTTTTTTGACTGGGTCTTTTATGGGGGTAGGTTTTGAGGGTCTCGGTGCTAGCACCCTGCCTGAGTAGCTGGCAGAAGCCTCACTCCCATCCTGTGGGGTGGCTCTTCGCTCGCCCAGCTGCGTCCTTTGCTGTGCAGAAGCTTTTCTGTTCGGTGTGATTCTGTTTCTTGGTTCTTGTTGTCATCTCTCATGCCGCTGGGCTTTGTTCAGAAAGCCCTGTCTTGTTCCAGTGTTTCCAAGAATTTTACCTATTTTATAAATGTTTCTGCTCCGATATTTAGGTCTTTGGTCCATTTTTACTTTAATTCAGCAGAGGCTGTTTTTCCTCCAGTGTGTGTTTTTGGCCACTTTGTCAAAGATCAGCCATAAATGTGCCCGTGGGTTTTTGTGCTACTGGGGGTCGAACTTAGGACCTTGCCCCAGCCAGGCAGGCTCTTACACCACTGAGCTGAATCCCAGGGCCTGTGTTATTTTGCGTCTTGCTTTGTTCCACTAGTTTATGTCAGCACCGTGCTGTCTTGTAGCACAACCAGATGTCCAGGGCTGTGAGCCTCCTCTTGTTGCCTAGGGCTGCTTTTGCTCTTCTGGGTCTCTTAGTTCCTTGTACACTTTACGGTTGCTGTCCCTAGCTCTGTGAGGAGTGCTGTGGGTGTTTTGATTAGGGTTGATTAAATCTGTGTGTAAGTTTTGACGTACGGCCTTTTTAACTATGGGTTCTGCTTCTCTGAGAGCAGCGGTTTCTGGTTTTTTTGTTTTTGTATTTTTTAGGGAAGGGTCTTACAGGGTGTTCAGGGTGTACTAGATCAGACTCAGGGATCCACCTGTAGCAGTCTCCTAAGAGCTGGGATTACAGGCATATGCCACCATGCCCAGTCTCAGTTGCCATCTCAGCACGCCCTGGAGCTGGGCCCAGCATGGCAGGCTGGAGATCGAACCCATGGCCCCTACACCTGGTTGCAGGTGCTTTAATCCACTGAGCTTTTTGGTCGCCCCTTCTGTTCCATTTTCTGATGTTCTCTCCAATCACTTTTCCCAAGTACTGTAGTTTTTATTGTAGAGATTTTTCACTTCCTTGGTTACATTCATTCTTAAGTATTTAATTTTTCTGGATGCTAGTATGGGAGATCCTGTTCTCTGGATTTCTCAGTGAGTTCATTACTGTTGTATAAGAAGGCTGGTGATTTTCATGTACTGATTTTGTGTCCCACTACATGGCTGTGTTTAGTAGCTTGGGTCCTTCTCCGTGGCCGGTGCTGCTTGGCTCCTCCTGCACGGGCAGGGGGGTCTGCTACAGCCAGGTCAAGATCCTGTGTACTTGGGCCATGTAAGGTGCTGGCTGCCATTTTCCTACACGCTACTAAAAATTTCCTTTTGCCGGGCGTGGTGGCGCAGGCCTGTAATCCTAGCACTCGGGAGGCTGAGGCAGGAGGATTGTTGTGAGTTCAAGACCAGCCTGAGCTACAAAATGAGCTCAAGGCCAGCCTGAACTGCATAGTGAGACCCTGCCTCAAAAAGAGAAAGAAAAAAAAAAAAATTTCCTTTTATGAGTAGAAAGTCCCTTTCCAGGTGATCCAAGGGCCTTTCCGCATGTGCTGAGCTTTCTCTCTCGGGCTTTAGGAGCCCCTGCCCAGCTCCTGTGCGTTGGCCTCAGTGGCAGCTGCTACTCCCGTGTGTCCCTGCGGTGCACGTGTCTCTCGTGTCCAGGGCCACTCTTGTCATTTCCTGTCTTGGTCCCACATCGGTGGCTTGTGTCCCCTGACGTTGTACAGGGCTCCTCTGAGCACCCTGAGGCTTGGTGGAATCCAGTTCTGGCTTCTGCCCCTGGCGCTGCCTGCCCCTGTGAGAGAGCAGCAGCCCCGCCCCGCCCCGCCCACGCTGGGATATCTCTGCACGTGCGGCTCAGGGCCACGGACCGGAGTCCCTGAGGTTCAGATTCACAGTCATGCCCAGAGTGGCCCCTCTTGCCTGGACTGCAGCAGTAGGGACCAGGCTGTGTCCCCACATTTCCTGAGCCAGCAGTCCCGTAGCCCTTGCCCAGAGGGCAGCATGCTCAGGCAGAGGTGCTGTAGCAACCCTTGGTCACCCGAGCGAGGGTGACGCTGTTGGCTTCCACCTGTGTGTGTCTGTGCTGGCACATGTGGCCATGCCACCCTGACCCTTCGTCCTCCTGTGCCCGCAGTGTTGAGTCCTTGGAAGCCCTGCCCACGCTGAGCCGAAACCCAAGCAGGAGCACTGACCGGGACTGGGAGACAGCCTCGGCAGCGTCCTCCCTGGCGTCAGTGGCTGAGTACACAGGTGAAGCTCGCCCTCCTCAGCACTGTCAGGGCCTCTGGCCACATGCCTGGCATGGCCCTGTGGGAGGTCTGCTGTGCCTGGGCCTACAGGCGCCAAGTGCCAGCGTAAGGTTTGCAGGAGCCCCTCAGAGAGCTGGACACTGGTGCCCAGGCTGCCACACTGTGGGCACTTAGGGTCTGAGGCTTTGAGCTCTCTCGCTCTCTCTCTCCCCCCCCCCCCATGTTCCCCTCCACTCCCAACTGGGAAAGAAGTGCAGTTAGGCTCTCTCCCAGACATTTTTGTGCCAGGCATAGTAGGCCGTGCCTGGAATACCCGCTGCCTGGGAGGCTAGCAAGACCCTGTCTTCATTCACAGAGAAGTGGGACTGCAGCTTGTGTTCAGTGCCAGTACCATCCAATGAAAATCGCTTCCTAGGGTTGCCAGTATATAGAAAAGAGATGAAGACGAGTGGATGAGTCATCCATTAGACACTTCAGTCTTTTTATTATGTTTTTTGACAGAGGGTAATTCAAGCTGGCCTTGAACTCATTTTGTAACCTAGGCTGGCCTTAAACTTATAGTAGCCTCCTGCCTCAGTCTCCCGGGCGCTGGGATTAGAGGTGTGGACCATCACACCCAGCTGACTTTTACTAGCTTTTAAAATTTGGGCGGGAAGTGTTCTGGAGCAGACTTGCGGTGGTGCTTGGTGTGCACCCCAGGGGCCTGTGTGCCCACAGTGGTGCCTGTTTCCTGTCCCTGGGGTCGCATTGCCCTCTCCCGTGTGTGTCCCTGCCTTGAATGCCAACCTGCCTGTGTTCTCAGGTCCCAAGCTCTTCAAGGAGCCCAGCAGCAAGTCTAATAAGCCAATCATCCACAATGCCGTGTCCCACTGCTGCCTGGCCGGGAAGGTGAACGAACCCCACAAGCACTCAGTGCTGGAGGCAAGTGTTCTGTGTGGCTGCCGGGCCGGGGCCGGGGCCGGGGCCGGGGCCGGGGCCTGTCACTGTGAACCTTGCTGGCCACGAGGGAGAGAGCAGGTGGCTGTGTCCCAGGGGTCAGGCAGAGTTCCTGTGGTTTGGGCTCCCTTGGGCACAGGAAGAGTGGGCCTTGAGCAAGCAGAGCTCAGGGAGTCGCTGTACTTGGGACAGCCATGGCCGAGTGTCAGCAGGCCAAAGCAAAAGACTGCCCGGGAAGGGTCCCAGGGAGGAGACGGACACAGGGACAGGACAGGCCTACATTCTTGGGCACCAGGGTAGATACGTAGAGTGCCTGGCTACAGGGCTCAGGCTGCCTGAGATGATGGTGGCTCCCCATCTTGGGGATGCTGTGTGTGGCAGGGGCAGAGGAGGGCGCACGTGTGCTGGGCGTCCTGGGTGTGAGCCAGTCCAGGGTGCCGTGCTGGGTCATCCTTGTGCTGCTTGTCACCTCCATCTGCAGGGTGAGGGGTTAGCTGCGCAGAGCTGGAAAGAAGACCAGAGAGGCAGCGCAGGGTGTGCTCACGCTGGCCCTGCCCCAGCCACTTGTGGGCATTGTTTTGGGAGACGTCAGGGTATGAGGACTGCTGCTGTGAGTGCTGGTGTGGCTGTGGGGTCCCACTTTCTCTGTGCCACCTCATTGTGCAGACAGACAGCTGGGCCTGTGGGCCTGGCTGGCTCCTGTCACTTTATATTCACTAAGTAGGGGTGGGCTGCTAATGGTTAGGGATCAGTAACCAGGCGTCCCGTCAGATGGGGGTGCGGGGCTGCAGACAGGAAAAAGAACGGGAGGTAGAAGAACATCCTCAGGCAAGCTGGTGCATGTGGTGGCAGAGCTGACAGAGGCCATTGGGGCGAGAGGTCCTGTGGGACAGGGTCTGTTCCCTGGGGTGAAGCCGTAGTGCGGGTGTGGGCTGTCCCTGCTGTGAGACAGAGCCTGTTGGTGGGAGGGTAGAGCCTGCAGCGGTCCTGGGTCTATAGGGGATGAGGTTGGAGGAGAAGCGAGCTCTGCTGGCTACTGGGCAGTGGACACAGCAACAACTAGTGGTGGGAGGGCTAGAGTTCTCTGGAGGGGAGGACGCCAGGCATGCTGTGACCGCCACAGGCCAGGCTGCGGGAGCTTGTTGGGTGAAGAGGAGGCAGGCTCCGAGCCCTTGCCACTGTGGCTCAGTCCCTGAGGCAAGCACTGGACCTTATTTGCTGGTTTACTGTAGAAAGTAAATAGGTGTGTACAGTTGTGACCCACCCCAGGGACATGTTGCTGTCTCAGAAACACAGACCCTGTAGACTAGAAACATCGCTTTAGCCCATCATGTCGCTCATTTTGTGAAGTGACGCGTTGTGGCAGCACTGCGGAGTGGGTTTCTGTGCCTAGTAGCCGTGGTGCCCAAGAGCACCAAGTGCCTAGAGGAGTCCTCGTCCCATCTGTGCCAGCCTCCTGCCCCTAGCAGCTATTTCTGTGCAGCGGAACCCTCCCTGGGTCCTCCAAGGGAGCATAGGGGCTCATGCCAGCTGGAGCCTCCCTGACCTCTGTTCTGTTTGGCCAGCAGCTCTGGATCTACCCCACCACGCACTGCCGTGAGCTGGTAGATGCCTGCCTCTTACTTGCTGGCCGAGACTCACACCTCTGTAGAAATCATTGTCTACTTAAGCAACTAACGCAGTGCGTCTCTGAGCTGCCTGGCAAGGTGGAAGAAAGCTGGCCTTAGCCTGTCACAGCCTCCTGTGCCCTGGAGCCTCCGGAAGGTTCTGCTGTTGTTGGCACAGGAGCAGGCATCAACGCCGTCCTGGTGATACCTGGATGAGCTTGTGACCCTCAGTGCGGACCACAGTGAGGACCTTGTGGGGAGGCTAAGTCACACGGATGTGCTCCCGGGCCCCGCTGGCACTGAGCTGCTGTCCAGAGCACTCTCACGAGCTCTGCAGTGGGTGTGGACTGTGGTATGTTTGCCACAGCTTCTGTTGTCATGGCTGTGGAGTTGCACCTCTCCCACCCTAGGGGGTGCTGTCTCTATCTTGGTCTCTGGGTGTGCCGGTGCCCAGGCCTGCACTGGACTTGGCCTGGGGGAGCCCCAGGGTGCGTGACCTTTGGACAGCTGTCCACCACAGAGCAGTGTTTCTGAGGTTCCTGAGTATTGTGCCACCTGCTAGACGGCGTAGGCTGCGGGTCCCCAGTGTCTTCTGGCAGGGGTATGGGTTGTTTCTGCTCTTAGATTGGTACAGACAGTGCTGCTGTGAGCACTGTAAAGCAGGTTTCTACATGTGTCTGTGGTGCTGTCCCTTGAGCACTCAGGGGTTCCATGGGGACTGTCAGGCCCCTGTGGTCGCTGGCACTCATGTCCTCCAGTACCAAGCGTGTCCATGCTCCAGTCCCGGAGACTGGTAGTGTGTGTCATCTTTTGGGGGTGGTACGTGGTGACACAACTGCGGGGTTTCCCAGCTTACAGAAGCCCAGTGCCCTCTGGCGCCCCACAGAAGGCAGAGCCGTAGATCTCTGGATGGAAGGCTGTGGTTGGTGGAAAGTGGCTCTGCTACACATGGGTGCACCGGGCTGCTCCCTTGCTGTGGTGTCCTGCCCGAAGGGCTGTGGGAACTGGGCCCAGGAGTCACAGTGACAGTGCTTCTCGCCTCCCCAACGCAGGAGCTGGAGAAGTGTGACGCCAACCACTACATCATCCTGTTCCGCGATGCTGGCTGCCAGTTCCGGGCGTTGTACTGCTACCACCCCGACACTGAGGAGATCTGCAAGCTCACGGGCACGGGCCCCAAGAGCATCACCAAGAAGATGATCGACAAGCTCTACAAGTACAGCTCGGACCGCAAGCAGTTCAGCCTGATCCCCGCCAAGACCATGTCTGTCAGCGTGGACGCGCTCACCATCCACAACCACCTGTGGCAGCCCCGGCGGCCCGCGGTGCCAAAGAAGACCCAGACTCGCAAGTGACCGCGGCGCAGCAGCCCAGGAGGGCCCGCTGGTGAGACCCCTATTTATTATTTCCTCCATTTGGGTACGAAGTGTGCCGGGTCACAGACCTGTTCTGAGCCTCTGACAACAAGTGAAGCCCAGTGGAGGTGTGGACCCCGTGTCCGCCGTGCTGCTGCGGCCCTGCCAACCTGGCCCCAGATGAGGGTGCCCGTGAGCAGGCCCGGCTACGTGTCCCTCCCTGCAGCTCTCCAGGACACGCCACGCAAGATCCGCCTCGCTCCAGCCCCCTGCCCCCTTTGCACATTGCCTGAGCCTCGCGCTGGCCGGCGAGGCCACCCAGGGGTCGGGACAGAGGCTCCCTTGGGCCGGGGGTTGAATGTCTTCATACAGGAGTTCCTATGGGAGATCTTTTTCATTTGCGAAATTATATAATATTTATTGATTGTGTCTACTGCCAACCTTTATATCTAGTTCTAAGATTTCTGAAAAAATGTCCTTGTTCCTTGCTGCTCAGAAAAAGTTTACTGAAAACACCAGTTCACTAATAGCCCGGAACAGGCCCCGTCTGTCTCTGCTAAGTAACGTTTACATGCTCGGAGGGGCTGCCTCTGCCTGCGCAGCAAGGCCCGTGAGGGCACTGGCGGCTGGTGCTGGCCGTGCAGCGTCCCCGCTGGCATCTCGGGGCCTGTGGCGGTCTGTTCACCTTAATAAAGACATTTGGTACCGGAGCTGTCCACTGCGCACGCTTCCTGGCCGCCCGGCCGCCCCCTCTGTTGCGCAGGGCAGCATGGCACTAGGGCCTTTGATCAGTAACCTATGAGAAGCAGCAACGTGGTCATCCCCAGCTGTCCCTGGGTGCCCGGTGCTCCTCTGAAGTGGACCCCAAACTGCTGGCTGGCGCACCACTGCAGTACCCGTGGGGCGGGCGGGCGGGCGGCTGCAGACGCCTGCGGCCTCCATGTCATTTGCACATGCTGTTCTGGGAGTGTTACTTGAATCTGTCCTGAACTGCAGAGAACGTGAGTAATGGAGTCAGTCACGTGGCACAGTTACATCATCCCGTACAGCCCACCGAGGGAGCATTGCAGGAGGAGGGGGCTGGGCCTGCCTGGCCTCGCCTGCTGCAGCCTTGGCTGTGTTGCTGTGCCCACACTGGTGGCTGTGCCACACTACGCCCACCTCCAGGCTGCGTGGTCTCTAGTGCTGAGCATTAAGGACCTGGAGGCTTCATATTTCCTTGTTGCTCAGACATCATCATGGAGGCACCAGGAAGTCCCCTGCGAGCCAGTGAGGTGCGCCTGTCACGTTTGGGCACCAGGACGTGTGTGTCCTGAGTGTCGCCTGGTACCGCTGGAGTCTTGAGGGACTCGAGGTGGCCTGATGCTGGGCCCCATGCACAACGCTTGGTGGCTGTGTCCTGCTGCCTTCAGCGTCTGTGGCCTCTGGAGTCTGAGCCACACAGCAGCTGTGCTGGTGGCCTTCTACAGGACTCGCCTCCTGTGGTTGTGGTGGGTGCTGGCCCGGCCCGGCCCGGCCCCATGTGTCTGGGCTAGGTGATATCCAGACTGTGGCACCTGTGGCCCTCTGTGGCCTAGGACCACATTCCCTGCCCCAAGGCCCCTCCTCATTGTTGAGGTCCTGGGGATGAGCCTCGGGCCTGGTGCATGCCAAGCAAGTGCTCACCCAGTGAGCTACACCCCAGCCCTTTTGAAATATTTTTATTTTGAGATAGGGTCTTGCTGAGTTGCCCAGCCTGGCCTCAACGTGGGCGTGCTCACTGCACCCCCTGGTTTGTCCCCCTGACCTCTCCCTCATGGTGGGACTGCGGTGCGGTCTCCAGTCAGACTCCAAGCCCAAGTTACGTTCTTCACTCAGGCACTGCTGAAAAGTGGAACCACACTTTAGTCACTTCTAGGTGGTGATTTTAGCCCTAAAATTGTAATTTGGAGGAAAAAGTATTTATTGAAATAAAATTTTCTGTTAAATAATTAACTTGGGAAACCTTTCACAGATTCTGCTTTATTTTGTGAAATGGGTTTGACCCGTGTGACGGAAGGCTGGGTGCTTGAAGACCATCTCACTCACCATGGCCTCTGTCCACATGTGCCAGCAGAGGGGCGCAGGCTGGCCAGCTGTTGGGCCTGGCCGCACCCCACCCCTACCCGCCCCTCCGAGTGCGCACCTCCTTATTGTTGCTCCCTGGCCGGGCCATGCACAGGGGAGACCTCGGGATCTGGTCTCCCCTGTGCATGGATGGAGCCCCAGGCCCCTGGAGCCTCTCTGTCTTTCTTGTCCCTCGCCCCAGCTGCCAGTGCTTTGGGAGGCAGTGCTGAACAACGGGGGGAAAGACATGGGTGGGGGTGGGCCCAGCAGCGTGGGGCTGCCTTGTTGCAGGTGCCATGGGTGTCAACAGTGTATCCTGGGATTCAGTGGGACCAGCACAGCAGCGTGGTAGAAACCATGCCTGTGGGATGGAGAGGGTGGTTGTGGGCCTGTGGAGTGCAGTTCTGTGCTGGGGACGGGATGTGCAGAGAGCCCACGCCGGGGCGCAGAGGTCTGGCCAAGTGTGGCCAGGCCTGCCAGGTCCCCGGAGGCTAGGCTGCCCTCCTCCTCAGCAGGAGCGCTGTCGGTGGTGGAGCATGGAGAGGAAGACGAAGACCGTGTGCCGCCCCCTTGTTGTGGAGGCACAGTGAGGCCTGGATGGGAGCAAGCCTCTGAGCCTTGGAAATGGCGTGGGGCTGAAGGCGCTGGGCTCGGGGCAGTGTCTCAGGCGCAGTGATGCGGCGCTCTTCCCCCATCTTTGAGAAGTGATTTGGTTTTTGTCCTTTGGTCCAGGGTGGTCTGTTGGGTTTTGGTTGTAGGACAGCCCTGGCTGTGGCGGGCAGAGCTGACCACACCCACAGTGGCGCAGGGCAGCCTCACAGCGCCATCCCGAATCCCCTGCCACCTGTGTTTGTCCCCAGGTCCCCCCTAGTTTTGCTTCTAGTTATGTTAGCTTAGTCCTATAAGCTACAAGTTACATTAGGGTTGGGTTAGCTACATCCCTTGAGCCAAGCCGTGTTAGCTTTGCTGTTACATTGCTGCTGGCAAATAGCACTGGGGACGGCTCGGTGGGAGTGCTCGCTGTGTGTGTGTGAGGCCTGGGCTCTGCTTGCAGTGCAGCAAACGAAATGGGGGAACCGGCAGCCCAGTGGCACTCCTGGGGCAGTCACTAGAGCGGAGCCTGCAGAGCCCAGGCCCAGGCTTTGCCCTGCACTAGAGCTGAATCCACTGAGTAAAAAGCCGTTTCCCAGATCTGTAGGGTTTATCTATTTTCACTCATGCTCAACACACGACCTCAGAAGTGTGTGGGTGCCGGCCCTTGCAGTGAGGACACGCACGCCACAGTCCGCCAAGCTGCACGCGCACCCAACGCCGGCAGGACCTGGAGAGCAGGCGTGTCCCAGTGTTCAGTCCTCTTTCTCCAGTAACCTGGTGTGCTGAAATGCTTGTTTTCAGAAGACAACCCTCTATAGCACTTCTAATACAAATTATACAAAATGTGTTAGTTTATTAACTACTTTTATCAAACTGGCAATCTCCAACACAGCTGTCAGCCCAGGGCTGGGATTTGGGCAGCTCTGCAGTCCAACCTAGGAAGACAAAGTGTTGCAAGAAGTCTCCTTTGTCCTTTTCAGACCTACATAGCCGAGTAGGACAGAGCCCCCGGATCTGAGGGATGATGCCATGGCCTCACTGAGCACCAGGGCCAGGGGACCTGCGTCCCGGCCACAGGCATCTATCTGCCTGTCCTTCCACAGAGTCACTTGGTGTGAGTTAGAAACTGCAAAATGCACCGGCCGGGCACTGGCAGACATCTGGCAAGCCCAAGTATCTCAGTAACACACTTAGCATTACCGATTGTGTATGTCCAGGAATGAGAGCGAGAAATGCACATGGGCCTTGGTCACTGCACCAGCCGTGTCACCCGCATGTCTCCAGTCTGTGCTGGACTCTGTCTTCCCACAAGCGTGGACTGGTGTCACTCCTTGTGTTGCTTCTCAGGTGACCTGACGTGCTCCATCATGTAAAGGCACTTTCAGAGTTCAGTTGTTGGGCCTGGGAGACAGCAGCGTAAGCCCCAGCCTGGCAAGCGCCGGCCCTGAGATTGGTCCCCAGTACAGGGGGAGAAAAGGAAGAAAGAAGCCAAAAGTTGGTTTTCTGTCTTTTAAAAAAAAAAAAAAAAAAAAAAAACGGGCATTTCCAAGCCGTGTGAAATTTCTAACTGCTGCTGCAGTCAGCAGCCCCTTTACATCTCCTGTCCACAGGCAGCCAGTTTTATTTAAAAGGCTGAGCACGTTGAGAGCAGCCTTTTCACATATTTGCAACCTTCCAGAAGCAGCCAGCCAGCCCTCACAGAGGGCAGTGGGTGTCTTCATTTGGCAACCACCTGTGGCCCGCTAGCCACTCACCTTCCAGGGTGGGTGAGACCGTTACTCACCTCTCGAGGTGTGGCCTGCAACACGGCAGGACCCGGACTAGGGCAGTTCTACGGCTCAGAGTGGCTGAGTTTTCAGACCCGCCTTCCCAGGCCCTTGTTCTGATGGCCCGGCCCTGGCCCTTGTGGATCGGTGCGTTGGGAGGCCCTGCCATCTCCATGGCCAGGCCAGCCGGGTTGGGCTGGAGACACTGCAGCCTGAGGAGTTCTGGCTCCAAGACCACCACTGCCACTAGGTCATCCAGGTGGGTAGGGAGGCAGCGTCCTGTGCTCAGAACCAGGACCCAGCCAATGGGTGGCCACAGTGAGGGACCCGAGCACTGCAGGGCAGAGGTGCAGTGGGCCTCACCTCGTCTCACCTCCCCCGTCCTGTGGGACAGGCCGGCTGCAGCTTCTTGCCGTGCTCTGCTGGAGCCCCTCTAGTGCCTCTGACAGGCATTTCTGCAGTAAGTGAAGCCGCACCTGTTCAGTTTTTCCCATCTCATGTCTGTACATGCTTTTTACCTGTTCTTTTTCTGATTTACTTGGCTTTTCGCTCTTATAATGTCTGTGCCTCTCGGAGGGTCTTGTTACTTAGAAGACCACCCTAGCTATGTTTGTGTCACTAACATTTAGGAACTCTTGTGCAATCACGAGGTTAGGAAGGTATCGTTGGAGCCAGCCCTGGCCTCTTCCGTTTTGCCTGTGTCCAGCCAAGCACTGCACTGGTCTTTTCCCATGTTAGGCAGGGGTTCCTGTCTTCCCAGAGTGAGGTGCAGGACCTCGCCGGCTCCTGGTTGCCCCGCTCACTGCTGGCAACAGGGAGCTGGGCACCCTGTAAGCCAGCTCAGATCAGACTTCATCCTAGGCTGCGATCTCTGTGGGGTGCTCGTTCCAGGCCACAGGACCTGAGGCTTTGGGTGCAGTTGGGTGGCCCCAGACAACCCTGGAGCAAGTCAGGAGCCCAGGACAGGCCCAGCCTCCGTGGAGGTACGTTCTTAAGTGGTTTGGGGGTTTTCTGTGACTACTCTCGTGGCACATTCTGGTTGTCTGAGTTGGTGTATGGGAAAATACAAGCAGTCTTCTACCTGGCTACCTTGCTGGATGCTTTTTAGCTTGGACAGTGTGGGTTCACTGGACTCCAAACAGGAATGGCCCTGCCCTCCCTCGGTAACCGAGCCTCTGTCATTTTTGCTTTTGATGCCTTGCAGGTCTCACCCTGCCAAGCCTGTTGAACAGAGGTGGTGCCCTGGGGTCCCCTCCCATCCGTCCCAGGTCGTACTGCCAAGGCCACGTGCCCCCGTGTGCTGTGGGTTTCCCTGGCAAGCTGTAGCAGGCCCTTCCTGCTCCATGCTCCATGTGCTGCAGGGGGTTTCCACATCTTGAGGTGACCGTGTGGCCCTTCTGTTAGTGTGGTGGGTTTGTCCACTGATTTTCCAGGGCTCAGGCTAACCTGATTTCGGGATGGGCAAGCTTAACTGTGTGTGTGTGTGTGTGTGTTCCTTTCTGGTTGGATTTGGGTGACAGCTCGGTAATCTGTAGGCCCTGCGTTTATGACTTTTTCCCAACATGGCTCTTTGTAGATTTGCTGTCAGAGTTGAGGTGACAACATCAAATAATGTGCGATGCGCGCCAGCCTTTTCTCCCCTTCAGAAGAGCTAGGGTGTCTTGGAGGTCACAGGCATGTGCGCTGAGCAGCAGCCACAGACTCAGTCCCCGAGGCCAGGGCATGCAGCAGGCTGGGCCTGAAGTCACGACAGCCCAGGGCTGGTTCCTCTGAGGCCCCTCCTTGCCTGGGCGGTGCCATCCTCGGGGCCGGCACTGTGGCTCTATGTCCCAACCTCTTGTTGGAAGCACACGTCTGGATTGGATGAGGGCCTCGCCCAGGCCTGCATCTCAGCTGCCTCCCCCTGGAGCCCTTGCACCAGCTTGCCGTCAGCAGCGGTCATATACAGGAGGCCAGGGCTCCAGCAGACAGATGTAGGGACGCAGACTGGAGCAGGGGTGCCCACAGCAGCGCCACGCCTGGCTCTCTGCCACACAGAGCCGACGTCACCCAAGAGGCCCGTGCACTGCGACCTCCTGCCTGCACCAAGATGTGCGTGTGACGGGCACAGCACCAGCGTGGGCTCCCAGGAGTCTCCACTCAGGAAGCACCTTCATAAGCAGATTCCTAGGCACGGAGGAGCCAGAGGCCAGGCCATGCCCACCTCACCCTGCACGACCTGGTCACTGAGCGCTTCCTGTGCACGCTGTGTGCAGCTGGTCCCAGGAAACCCACACCGAAGGGTGCAGTAGGTAGGTGGACTGCAGAGGGTGGCAGCAGCCGGGAGGAACTGAGATAGTGGTGTGGCCATGTGCCAGGGCCAGTGACGGCAGGTCTGTCTATGCCTTTCTGCTCTCGTCTGCAAGTGGGGCTTGCTGTTCCTGGGCTGCCAGACAGGCAGGACACCCGGTGGCACCAAGGTTCACTGCATGTGTGCCATGTGTGAGGCTGCCTGTGGTGGAGGGCAGGGACGGCCGACCCTGGGTTTATCCCACCCTGCTGGCCAGAGGCTCCCGCAGGGTCCCATCTGCACTGCAGCCTCATCTCCTTGGGATGTCCGAGGGTAGCAGGGCTCACTGGGCTATGAGTGGCCTGGGAAGCGTGGGGACCTGCTCTCGAGGAGGCTGAGGCTGGGCCCCAGCAGGCAGCACCACTGTTGGTGAGTCTAGTGCGGCCCTGCGGCCCTGTGCTTCATGGGGGTGCTGACCCTGGTGTCCAGGGCTAGGCCCTGACATGGCTGCCTGGCTCCACGCTCTTCATCTGCCTCGCTGCAGGCACAGGGCAGTCCAGGAAGCAGGACACCTGGAAGGCCAGGTGCTCAGCCACACTGCCCAAGGCCACTGCCTGGAGCACACCCTGTAGCGATGGCTGGGGAGCCACGTGGGGTCAGTCCCCGAGGGAGGCTCGTGGCTGCATCTGTTCACTTGCACGGCCCTGCACACGCTCACACCCCACTCACAGGATCTGGCCTGAGACCGGCTCGTTTTAGCCCGAGCTGTCCAGGGTCTGGACAGTCATGGGCGCAGGGGGACAGAAGTGCAGGACCCCGGGACCATGGCATCACACGAAGAGGGCACTGCTGCCAGGGAAGGGAAGATCAGATGTTCTCAGCCCCTGCCCAGCAGGAGTGGGTCTTCCTGTGGCTTCTGGGAGGTGGCAGGAGCTGAGACTAACAGCCTGTCCCTTCACCCACAGCACTAGTTCTGAGCCACCAGCTTTTGGGGAAGGCTTCCTGCTAATAGTATGTTTCCAAAGTCCTACCTTCTGGGTAGTGACGTCCCTAGCGGCCAGCTTGGGCAGCTGGTATCCCAGGAGAGCTTTCAGGGTCAGCTGGCAGGCAAGGGGGCTGCAGGGACCCTGCTCCTTGGGCCACGTGTGGACAGACCTGGGACACCTGGAGAGGCCCCAGGCGTCCTCCAGCCTGGCTGCGGAGAGTGTGGAGGCCAAGGGCAGCACAAAGCTTTAGGTGCACAGGCAGCTTTTATTGGGCTGGTGACTGCCATCTCTCAGGATAGCTGCCCTCCTGGCCAGCATGGGGGCATCCCCGCAGCCTATTCTGATGGGGCGGGGCACTCTGTCCAGGGCCTGCTGTCCTTGGCAGTTGAGGGCCTGGCACGCCTATCTGCAGGGCCCACATGCACCCCACAGGGACCAGGAGGGTGCTGCAGTGCACAGCCGTACCCTGCAGCAAGCCCAAAGTGGGAGATGTCCCCGGGTGCTGCCCAGGGGTGGCAGCCCTTCTGGCAAGTGGCTACAGGGAGCTGGGGTCACGTCACAGGGCGCCAAGTTCTTCCTGGCAAGGCAGGCTTGGCCCATCCCAGTGCAGAAACCGGGGGATTCCCTGGAGCCACTGGTGACCTCTGCCCAGTGGGGCCTGGCCTGGCCACCCCAGCCCAGGGGCAGTGCCTGTGGCTCCATCAGGTTCCGGGGCTTTGCTGTCCTGAAACCTCAGGGTGCTTTCTGTCCCCAATAACCCTGTGATTAGGGCTTCTAGGCACTTTCCGAGCAGGCAGCAGGCAGGCCAGGGTGGGCACAAGCTGGATGTGTCCAAGACATGCATTGGGCAGCCTGGCCCTGGGTGCATCTGCCTGGTGGGCAGGCCCCCAGTAACAGCCTGCTGTTTGAGCTGCCTGCCCTAATGTCAGGAGCCCTTCCTTTCACCCCAGCGTCTTGAGATAAGGTTCACAGCCCTGCCTGAGTGCAGGGGTCCCCAACAGTTGTTGGTCCCAGAGCTGTGCCCACCCCAGGCCTGTCCCAGGGTGCTTCCTGGACACGGGGTGCCCCAGCCCAGCCACTGATCTGCCACACGGGGTTTGATACCCACACCGTGGAAGGCCCGTGCTGGCTGAGCCTGGGTCAGGTGGGCACCACAGCAGGTGTTTAACCCAGGTGTTCTCCGGCCCTGGGCCAGAGCCCCAAGTGCCTGGGCAGCTGTCCTGGAACATGCAGCCTGTAAAATGCAAGGGTTGTCAGGCGCTGGACGAGGGGCATCTCGGCCCCCTGCCTGTGCCCTGGAGGAGCCTGTGGAGGCTGCAGACAGCAGCCAGCATCCGGGGCTAATTGTGCTTCTCATGTTGGGTGTTAGAAACAAGGCTTTGCTTCAGAGGAGTACATGGCAGGCCAGGAGCCTGCCAGGAAGTCTCCATTGTTGACTTCTGTGCCGGCAGAGGGCGCCTTCGCATGGCTCAGGACTGCCCACAGACCCCACGCCTAGGCCCCATGATAGCCTTGAGGGCCTGTCACGATGGGTGGCTCCCGGGTGGGCCGTGGGCTCCCTGCACCAGTCCCCAGGGTGCCCTTCCTGTCCCAGCCCCACCTGTCCCCTCTTGGCCACCCACCCTTCCCCTTTGCTGTGTCCTGGTCACGAGTTGCGGTACAGCTGTGAAGACATGGGTCAAAAATAGTTTTGTAAAAACAGGCTAGAAAATGCTTCTCGCCAGCTTCCAGGGTGCTGCGGAGGCCCCTGCACCCGCATCCCAGGAGCCACCACGAACAAGCGCCTGTGGCTGGAGCAGTGTGGGGCTGCTCCCTCCCAGTCTCTGTGGTGGCCTGCAGAGCCCAGGTCGGGGTCTCAGAGCTGGGTCTCATCGCGGGTTTCAGGGTTGCAGGATGACAGTTTGTGGCTGCAGCTGTTCTTGTGGCCCGGGGAGCTACTGGCCATGTGGGCCAGGGGGTCAGAGCGGATGAGGTACCTGCAAAGGACAGCAAGGCCCTGGAGCAGCAGGACCCCTGCCCAGGCCATCCCCAGAGTCCACACCACCTCCACGCCTGGCGACGTAGGCGGTGCACTCACACAATGTCATTGGGCTCCAGCCGTGTGTCAGGTGGGGGGTTGATGAGGACATAGGAGAGGGTGTTCTGCTGATCGCTCATCTCATCTGCGAAGGACACGGCCACAGGACGTGAGCACCTGGCCCTGCGTAGCAGTTCTGAGAGCTCGGAGCCAGGGCAGAGATGCTCTTGCCAGCCAGCCTGCCGCCTGGCCTGGCCTGGCCTGGCCCTGCCCACATCAACGGGGTCAGCATGGTCTGACCACACCTGGAGCTCAGCTGGCCCAGGCGGCTAGCACAGGGGCACTGCAGCAGGGTGGACCCGAGCAGATGCGGAGGGCATCCGCACACGCAGCTGCATACAGCCCACATGCCGGCTCCGACACAGCTCCCCTGCACACACCTACATAACCTTCACATGTGACCCCCGCATGTGCCACGAGCCTGCACGACTGCACCTCCACCCCGCCAAGTGTGCCCGTATGACCCAGCCCATCCAGGCCCTCCTGCTGCTCTGCAGCACCCCATCCCTGGGCAGCCGCCCCACTCCGGGCTCAGCTTTTGTCTGGGACGCTACTCAAACAGCCCCCAGCCCGGGCACTTGCTGAGCTCATGGGTCTGAGAGCAGGGCCCGGGGCTAGGGCTGCCTACCCTGGACACAGCTCCACATGCTGGGTGGCCCTGGTGCCGCCCAGAGGGCAAGGGTGGTGTTGGGCAAGCCCCAGTCATCTCCTAGACGTCTGCCCTTGGGCAGAGTGCTCCTGCCAGACCCGGGGACAGACGCAGCCAGCATGCTGGCAGTGGTCTTGAGCCCAGTGGTCTCAAGACAGTACACCTCCCAACCCTTCCACTTTGCCCTTGTGTATCACCACAAGGGAACCTGCTGGCTTGCCACCCAGCAAGGCCTGGCAGCGGGGCTTGAGAGACGCCGTGAGTCATCAAGGATGCAGCTGTCATGCTGGGGTCAGAGCTTGGCAGAGAGGGCGGGTGGGCCTCCAGGACCTGGTACAGCAGCTAGGCTAGCGCCCCATCCTTGGCTGGGGCAGGCCAGCCTGACCACCCTGCCCCTGTGTAACAGAGCTTGTCTGTCCTAGCTGTCTGGCCAGTGATTCCCCCCCAACCACCCTTTGCTGGCCCCAAAAGGGGTTGTAGGCCCCAGAACCACATGCCCCATGGATGCAGGTGTCTCTCACCAGCCCCGTACCTAGACCACAGCCCTCAGCTGTATTCCATGCCACGGTGGGCACAGCAGAGCTACCGCAGATGAGACCAGGCCTGGCTCTCTGCTTCCTGGGCACTGGGTGGGTCTGGTACATGCACTGACCACTGGGCCAGGCAGCTGGTTATGCTGTCCTGAGTGGCCATTGCCGTCCACACGTGGGGCCCAGCTCTTAGCAATGGTGGCAGACACCCACTGGCCCCCCGCTGTGCCAGACCCTTGCCCAGCACAGCAGGCTCCTCCCACCTCTTGGAGCTTCCACCTCCTGGCTGGACATGCTGCTTGTTGTGCCAGCGTCCTCTGCCCGGCCAGAACCTCCCCTGCCCAGGCCAAGCCTTCTGTTGGCTCTTCTGCACCCTGTGGATCTGGCTGAGGCCGCCCTGGGGTGCCCCTCCAGCAGGACTCTGCCCTGCTTTCCATCCTGCCCAGGCACCCCCAGCTGTCTGCTCATGGGATGCTGTACATCCTGCCACGGACCCATTGTCGTCTTTCCAGTCAGCACACAGGTGGCACTCAGGAAGTGCCATTTGCAGGCACACGCAAGCCTGGTGACCCTCAAGGTCTGTAGCTGCCCGCCCTGCCCAGGACCCGTGGAGACACAGTACAGCCAGGTGCAAGGCAGCATCCAGTTCATGGAAGCCACCAGCCATGGCCAAGCCCCAGTGCCCAGCTCTTCCATGAACCAAGCCAGGGGCGAGTGGGGAGCAGATGCCGAGGCTTCACCCCCGGGCACCTCAGCCATCCCAGCAGCTAGGCCTCACTGGAGCTAATTAATGTCTGCCTCCTTGCCTTGGGAGACCCCAGCACCCTTGGGGCGGCCGGGAGCCCAGTCCTGCACTCTGCCTGGAGCTCTAAGGCCTTGGGGTGAGCACCTAGGGGGGAGCAGGTACAGGTCAGAGTCGACCGGGCCAAATAAAATTCCTGCTCCTGAAGCCCCAGCAGAGGTTGGGGGAGTGGGCCCCGCCTCCATCTGGCTCCAGGAGCCCCCCAAGCCCACTGACATCAGGGCCATTCAGCCTAGGCTTCCAGTGGTGGTTCGGGGTGGAGCACGGATCTCTCCCAGAGCTTGTGGGGGCTGGGTGGCCCTTGCCCACCAGGGTTAGGCAGAGGTCAGCCTCATCCTCGCGGTGAGATGGACAGCCTTGGGCTGGCAGGCACGTGCCACGCTCCAGCAGCCCTGGACCAGCACAAGCACCGATGAACCCGCAGAGGGTGCAAGGTCCTGCCTGACAGTGAGACCTGGCACTCTCTCTCCTCTCCTGCCACTGCCTGGCCCTGCTGGGGTGGCAACTGGCTGACACATCCCCTGAGCAGTCTGTGTCCACCAGAGCAGAATTACCTTGCAAATATCCCAGGTTTACCCGATTCATGACATCACTGGCTGTTAAATTTGCTACGTCCTCTAAGAACACGCAGGAGAGGCACAGACAGAAACAGAGAGAGAGAGAGTCAGCAAGCCTCGGGGTGGGCAGGGGCAGGCAGCAGGGGCCAGCTACGCAGGAGGCATCACAGCCGTGGCAACGGTGGTGGCAAGAGCCACCTCAGAAAGCCAACAGGAAGCGGGCTGGCTGTGGGTTCTTGTGGGCGTGCAGGCATCTCCGGCTGGAGGGGTGTGGAGCAGGCATTGGCACTGACCTCCCCACCTGCCCGTACCCACCATGGGCTGTGAAAAGAGGACCCGCTCCAAGCCCTGGTGGCTATGCTCTGGAAGCGCACAGGGACAATGAGGGACACAGACGGGCTGTGGCTAAGAGAGATCCCTGCAGGTCACCCCTCAGAGGAACTGTAGCCACCCTACATCCAGCACACCAGGCCTGGCGGGGGTTGGGGGGACCTGGCTGCTCCTTCCACGTGGAGGCTCAGGGCCTGGCCCACGCAGTAGACACAAGCAGCAGCCGCCTAAGCCATAGCTGGGCTTGACATGGAGCCCAAGGGAGGCTGGGCCAGAGGGTGGATGTGTGGTAGTGGCACAGGTCAGGGTGGGGGCCAGGTCCCTCAGATCCCATCAGCAGAGGCAGCAGCTCCACAGGAAATAGAGGGGCCAGGCTTCTGCCCGCTGAGCACTTGGGCCTGGCAGGCACCTCCCAAGCAAGGCCCAAGAGCAGCCCAGGAGAGTCAGCCACAGGGGCACAGGGAGATCCCGTGGCAGCAGAGATGGCCACCGGGCCCTGGAGAGAGCAGAGGGGGCGTCCTGGTGCAGCTGTCCCTGTCCCCGTGGCAGAGACCCCTCCATCATGGCTCTGAGAAGGCCCAAATTCGGGGCTTGGTCCTCCCCTAGCCTCGGGCCCAGCCACACCTCACTCTCCAGATGGGGACACTGAGGTAGGCCCACAGTGGTGACAGAGTAGGTCATGGACCAGCTGCTCGCCCACCCTCAACCCCCGCCAATCCACCCAGGGCGGGCTGTGGCTGTGCTCACCATAGCCGGTGCTGGGCAGCCCCAGGTGCTTCATGCGGTTTTTGACCAGTTCGGAGAGCTCCTGGCGCTCGGAGCGCCTGCACAGACTGAGCCGCTGCTGGCCAGCCCACTCGGTCGCAGGTGCCTTCCCCGAGGGCCTGGAGCCCTTACGGCTCAGCTTCCGGGCCCACTGCAGGCTCTTGCGCCGCAGCAGGGGGTGCTGGGCTGGGTCGCTGCTGCCGGTGTGGTGGCCGTGGGCACTGCCCCCGCCAGACCCAGCCCGTGCACCCCAGGGCCCTCTGGCCTCTCGCGTGTCCTCACACTCTTCCACGTTCACCAACACCTGAGACTGGGTGGGCAGAGGCCATGGGCCGGGGCGGGGGCAGGGCTGGGAGGCCAGGCCTGCGTCTCTGCGGCTCTGGCTCTCGCCAGGACCAACCCCCCATTTGCAGATAGGGAGCCAGCTCTCGTAGCTGCAGCGTTAGGGCGTGGTTCTACGGGCACCCAGTGGAGGAGAAGATGGGACCCTGTCTGGGCAGCACCCCAGAGGGCCCAGGGCTGCGGGGTGAGGAGGCTAGGCCAGACTGCCGGCACACACGTGCTGGCGGCCTGAGGTGGCCAGCTATACCTACTGAGACTCATCCAGCCTCAGTTTCCCCACCAGTACAGATGGAAAACAGCCAAGGGGCCTGGGTCCTGAGCGTCTCATGGCCAATGCATGCTGGACATAACGTCCACCCTGGGCCTGGGCTGCTCTGGGCAGAATCAGGGTGCTCACCTGGGCTCGGAGGTCTTGGGGCTGCGGAGGAAACAGGGCTGGGCTGGGGCCTGGGGTGCGGCTGCTGCCCTGCCTAGGGCCCCAGCACTGGGGCCCCAGCAGCCGCCAGGCTCCGCTCTCCCCCTGGACTGGAGGACCCTGGCTGCAGTCCCTCACAGGCCTGCCAGCCGCCCGCCCGCAGCCCACCTCAGAGGAGAAGACGTGGCACTCGGTCCTGTAGATGCCGATGGGGATCTCGGCGCTGGAGGAGCAGAGCTTCTGGAAGAGGCGGCCGTAGGTGCGGATCCACAGGTCGTCCTCTGTGACCTTCATCTGCAGGGGCGGGCCCTGAGCCTGTGCCACCGGACGCGTCGGGCCAGGCCCTCCCCCGCCCCCCCACTCACGGCACAAAGGTAGCCAGAGCCGGGCGTGGTGTCCAGGCCCAGCAGCAGTCGGGTGATGGTGATCATGTAGTCCTTCACGAAGGACTGCAGGGGCGGGGAAGCAGCCGGTGACTGCCTGCCCTGCGCACGAGTGCAGCGGGGCAGCCCAGACCCGCAGCCAGCTCAGGCCCCCGCGGATGCCCAGGGCGGAGCAGCCCCACTGACCTGGTAGAGCAGCGTGTCGAGCATGCTGATGCTGAACACACGGCCGGCGGCGAAGGGCAGGCGGAACATGAAGGCCAGATTGGAGCCGTTCTCCCGCTCGCGCTGCAGGAGAGGGGCCTCAGACGCCCGCAGCGCCATGTGGCGCACGCACGCACGCACCCACGCACGCTCGCACGCACACGAACACGCCCCAGTCCGAACGCCCCAGGGGAGGAAAAATTGGGACCCAGAGAGGGCGCCACTCCTGCCCGTGCCCCTGCAGTTGGCAGCCTGAGGTTCGCTTCGTGGAGCTGGAGGCCGGGAAGCCTCACGTGCCAGGCAGGCTTGCACCGCGCTGGACCCCAACCCCAGATTCGTAACCTGGCAGTTTCATCTTGACTCGCTATTTGTGCATGCGCCGGGGATGCCGGGCATGGGCAGGACTGGGGCTGGTAGACACCTACCACCCCCTTCCCAGCTGTGCGCAGGACCCTCCAGGGGCCTATGGGCCTCCTAGGGCTGCCAAGAAAAAGTCACAAACTTAGTGGCTTAAAACAAGTCACCTCCCCTGGCTAACGTCCGGGTCAAGGGCCTTGCACTCCACACAGGTACGGGCAGCTCCACAACCACTTCCGGGCACTCAGTCCTCCCAGCCTGGGCAGCCCCTTCTGTCCCTGCCTCCTTTTTCCAAAAGCCACAGTGACATGGGGCCCACGTGGCCAGTCCTGCTGCTCTCCCATGCACGGTCTCTCAGACAGGGACACAGCCCCGGGCTCTGCAATGGGCCCGGGACGGCTTCCTGGCCATCTTCTGTCCGGCTGTGGCCATGTGGGGTGGCTCAGAAGTGCATGGCTTCCAAGGACACCCCAGGCGCCAGGTTAGACCTCCTCCCAGTCCCAGGTGGCATCGAGCTTGGCTCAGGCTGCGAGGGGATTCGCTGGACAGAACGGGGCACGTTGACCTTGTGCTTGAGGAGGCCCCAGATTAGCATGGCCAGTGGTGAGGGGGACAGTGAAACCCATCCGTAACCACCGCCTCCCTGGACCCGCGCCCGCGGAGCCACCCTGCTAACAGCCAGCGCTGCGCTTCTCCTGCCTGAAATCCGCACAGCTGTTCCCAGAGTACAGCTGCAGTGGGGATGAGGCGGACAGGCCCAAGTGACGCTGCCCCGAGACTGCTAGGGCCGGGGCCAGACACTCGCCTGCCCTCGCCAGCTCTGTAGTGTCCCAGCCATGCGTCCACACTCGTGCACACCCTTCTTGCCATGGCTCCCTCATCTCAGGGCCGGGACTGGTTTCCACTCTGCCCTCTACGTCAGCTTCGAGGCAAATCCAGAATGTTGCGTGGACTCAGATACCTGGCAGCAGTGGCTCGGGGAAACCTGCCCCCCCCCCCCATGTCTCCTGGTCGGATGCAGCTGCAGGAGCTCAGGGTGATGTCTCTTTTGAAACTTCCTTCAGCTTTTCAGTATTACTTTATGTCATGGATTATGCATTACCTTGAGTGTGCTTTTATGTTCAACTATGTCACATGGATCTCAAGCTGCCAGGTGCTTTGTATGCCATGTCTGGAAACCCAAGGAGCCTGGGGACCCCAATCCCAGAAGATGAGGGCCCTGCCACCAGCAGGCCTGGCACCACCAGGGATGGCATGACCACAGGCCCTGCCACCCCATCCTGAGCCAATTCCTGAGCACTGGCAACCCCCGAGGGACCGCCCTCATGTCAGAGTCCCCTGACAAGCCCAGAACAGCCACTGTCAGGACGTGTTGGAGCAGGTGGGTGGCACTCGGCTGCCCAGCCTAGCTGGAGGCGGTGACAACTGGTGGTGCCCATGGGGAAGGCTGTCCAGCAGCGCCAGGCTGCTGCATGTCTGCCAACCTCCCTGTCCAGGCCGCTTGAGCCAGGCCCATTATGGGGAGATGGCACTGGTTGTGGGATGGCCTGGAAACTGTCCCTATGCACACTGAGCCAGACTCAGTCTCCAGAGCAGCCTCCTTACCCAGTGCAAAGCTCAGGTATGGCTGAGCAGACAGGGCTACCCCACGTGACCTCCTCCTGGGACACGAGGTCTGCCCAGCTCCAGCGGGGACATAGCCCCACTGGTACCTCCTGCTCCTGGAGCGCAAAAGCACCAGTCCTGGGCTCCCACGGGGCCTGGGTTCAGCTGAGTGGAACCTGCGTGTGTGAAGTCTGCCCTGACTCAGGTGGGTGGCGCTGAAAGGTCCTCCCAGCAGCCACAAGGGCCGCGGCTCCACTGTGCCCAGCCTGGTGCCCACAGGCTCATGAGGTGCAGCAAGCTCCGTGGCTTCTGGCCATGCCCGCCCAGTCTCCTGTGGCAGCGTGCCAGCTCCCAGGGGTCCCTGTGCCTACTGTGTCCTCAGCCCTGGTGGCCCTGTGCTGGGCTCCATGGGTGACTGCAGCTGCTGTTCTGCAGTACAGAGCCCTCGAGTGAGAGGGGGAGCCGAGCAGGGAAGCTGCGCTGGGCCCTGACCGTGGACCACTGGGCCCAGCTCTCTTCTGTCCGCAGGAGGTCAGTGCATGGCCAGAGGATGTGCCTGGCAGGGCCTCTGAGGGGCCCTATGCAGACCAAGGATGGCAAGACAGCCAGCCTCGGCCTCCGGGTCTGCAGAGTCCTGTGTGCCCAGTGCCCCTGCCCCGCACCAGAGCCCTGCTCCAGGGCCACTCACCTTCTCCAGCTTGGAGAGCGCCAGCGAGTAGCTGTCCTTGGCGCGGAACTGCATGAAGCGCATGTTGGAGGGGTGCGTGAGCTCCGTGGTGATGCTGAGGCTGGGGAAGAGCCTGCGAGGGCCCAGCGCTGGGCGTGAGGGGGCCGTGCTGGGCTGGGCAGCCCCGGGCCCCAGGTGGGTCTCCCAGCCCAGCGGCGGCCCTCACCGGAACATGGTCTGCACGTTGACGATGGTTTTGGCGTCGGCCATGTAGTCCTCCTCGGCGCTCATGGTGCTCTCCTTGTCCACCACCACCAGGTTGTCCGCGTATATGATGCCGCACTGCAGCAGGCTGTCCAGGCTGAGGGCGAGAGGCCGTGGCCATGACCCCCCTCGCCCAGAGCCCGCCAGGGTGCGAGCAGGGCGTGGTGGCACGCAGGGTGCACAGCTACTGCGGCCCTGGCCTTACTTGTCCACGGAGCCCTCCATGTAGTAGACCATGGGAAAGCAGCAGATGGCTTCCAGGAAGTGGTGGTCAGGCCTGCAGGGACAGCAGGCTGGAGCTGGCCCCGAGTCTGCATTTGCCCTCCCCGGGTCCCCGAGCAGCAGGCAGCCCAGGGGAGACAGCACTCAGCAGGGCACCAGGGCAAACAGCCAAGACCAGACCCTGGGTGCCCATGACCGGGTGAAACAGGAGGAGCAGCCAGGCGGCCCAGGGCGTGGGCATGCAAGACCTCGGGGAGGAGAGGCCCCACGGCTGCCAGGCGCAGCAGCGCCACCTGTTGTCCAGCAGTAGCACAATGGGGTTGAGCTCCTTGCGGGGTCTGTAGTAGGCCCGCAGGGGCACAATGAAGTTGTAGAGCCCGTTGCCAGCCGTCTCTGCCGACACGATGATGAGCTTGTTCTTGAACCCATAGGCCTTGGCGTCCTCGTAGCTATTGTGCTTGCAGCCCTGGGGGCAGAGCCAGTGCTGCCACCGGGCTCGGCTCCACCTGCTGCAGCCTGGGCCCACCACTGGGGAGGCTGAGGCAGGAGGGTCACCTTGAATTTGAGGCCAGCCTGGGCTCCACAGTGAGTCCAGGGCCAGCCTGGACAACATAGTGAGACCACATTTCAAAAACAGAAACAGAATCACAAAAACCAAGACCACAGAGAAAGCCCCTGGGTGACTGGTGGGAAGGTGCTGCCACGGAGGACCAAGAGGCCACTGAGACCATCTGCCGTGGACTGAAGCTGACTAGATGCCCTCGGCCTCGGGGACACACGGGCGATTTGGGGCGCGGCTCTCAAGTATGGCGGGAGAGACATGCTCCAAGATGGGCACAGGCAGCCGAGCCTACTTGGCAGCACCGTGGCTGGGCAGCCAGTTGATCGGCACCTTCCCGAGTTGGCATGGGCCTCAGGCCACTAAAGGGTGGGCACAGGGCCAGGGAGATAGCTCAGCAAGTAAGCACTTGTCTGGCAAGCACAAGGTCCTGAGTTCAATCCCCAGTACCACAAAAAAAGGGTGGGCACAGCCCCTGGCATGGCTCCGCCTCACCTTGTCCAGGCGCAAGCAGCAGAATGGGGCCTTCACAGGCAGGAGGTGGCACAGGGTGGGGGAGCTGCCAATGTAGGGTGAGTTGGGTGGGTAACCCTTCACATACCTGCCCGGAGACAAGACAGAACAGGCTCTGACCCAGCTGCAGGACCACCCAAGCCCCTCGCCTAGGAAACGTGGGGCCAGGACTCAGAGGCATGGTCCTTGTTCCTGGGCCAGGAGAGGCTGCAAGTGCCAGCTCACACCACATCATAGCCCCAGTGCCAGGCCCTGCCAGATGCCCAAGGGACACAGCGCTATGGGTCCCTGCCCCTACCCTCAGTGTTGCAGCCCTGGCTATTGGCCCCTTGGTCAGAGCCACGCATTGAGTAGTAGTCACACAGTAGTGGGTCTGTGGCCAGGCACTGCCGTCCTGTGGCTGCATGTGGAGGACTGGCTGGGCCTCTGCTGAGTGCACAGGAAGTGGCCACTCAGGGAGGGCTGTGGCCCTGTGCCTGGACATGGGCTTCCCAGGGTCACTGTTGGTGGCCCGTGAGGACACCTGGAGCCAGGCAAGCTGTGCCCTGTGATGCTGAGGGGCGACTGGGCCAAGCCTCCCTGCCGGCCCCCACCGCACACGCACTCCACCGTGGAGAGGCCCTCATCCTCAGAGGGCGTCGCCTCATCCTCCGACTGGTCACTCAGCAGATCGCAGGGCAGCAGCGCTGAGCTGTCCGTCAGCTCCAGGACGGGCGCGATGCTGGGCCGCCGGCTGCCCGAGCCATTCTCCGTGGGCAGCGTCAGCTTGCTGCCCCCACTGCCCTGTGTGGGCCAGCACTCGGTGTGCTGCAGGTCCATGGCCACAGTCCCTGAGGGGACAGGAGCAAGGCGGGGCCATTCCCCCCGCTGCTCACCTCTCCCCGGGCAACGAGGGTCCCTGGGCCCCTGGGTCCTGCCGACGCCCGCCTGCGCCCGGCTCACCCATGGAGGCGATGATGCTCTGTACAGGCAGCCGCGAAGGCCCCTGGTACAGCGCCTGGCCGCGTTGCTTCTGCCTCTCCTCCTGCTTGAAGATGAAGGCCGAGTTCTCCTCCTTGGTGATGTTGATGTAGAAGCAGGTGTCTGAGGCGGCCAGGGTGTGGCGCGGGCCCGGGTTCAGCAGGATGCTCTTCTTGTCCTCGAGCTTCAGCCCAATGAGGCACACGCCATACCTGGGCACGCAGGGCAGCCGTGCAGAGCCCGCGTGCCCCGTGGGCCCTGGGGCCACGCCACTCCTGCCCCGCCGCCCCTCGGTCCCCGGCTGGCCCTTCCTTCACCCAGGCTGCACGTACTTCTTGTGGGCATGGAAGGCCGCATAGGTGAAACTCTTGCCCTCGTACTCGCGGAAGAACTTGCTGTCGCCCATGCGGATGTGATAGACCTCGTTGCCTGAGCAGCGCCCGTACATGCGCTGCCACTGCTCTGGGGACTCCTGTCCTTCCCTGCCAGTGTGTGGGGCAAGGGGACTCACTGCGGGTCCTGCCCAGCGCCCCTGCCCGCCCCTGCACCTGTCCCCTGGAAGCCCCAAGAGGTGGTGTCCATCCCAGGGCCCTGCCTTGTCTCCCGGGGATGGCAGTGGGTGAGGGACACTCACTGGCCACGGGATGTGTGCACCAGCAGGGTGATGAGGGTGGAGGTGGCCGGGCAGACGCAGTTCAGGGCCAGCATGGCATACTTGCACTCCTCCTCACACACCACGTGGTCTAGGGCAGGTCAGGGCCACCGTCGGGCCCTCTGCCCGGGCAGCGTGCGAGCTGAGCCCTGCCCAGCCCCTCCATTCTGGGCCTCCTGGGGGCTCTGGACCCGGGCACATCCAGCCTCCAGGTGCCTCTCTGGGTCTCTGCTGGTTCCCGGCTCTACCTGAGCTTCGAGATGCCCCCCATACCCGTCCCGGCCCCACCCAACTGCCCCAGGTGCCCGCCCCAGGCCCTGTGAGCACAGCTGCCCATCACACAGCTATGTCTGTGCTCAGCCCTGGCCCCAGGCACCACGGTCCCAGATGTGGTGCAGACAAAGGGTCTGTGTCCCCACAGTCCCCGCCCTCCGTCCTGCCTGGGCCCAGGCACACCTGCAAACTTAACATGGAACTTGTTCTCGGGCTTGAGGATCTGCACGTACAAGGGGCAGTTGGGGGCGAAGTCCTTCACGGCCCAGGCCCGCAGGATCGTCTGGTGGTCCTGCAGGAGGCAGCCGCGTCAGCGCCTGGGCTGCACGGGCCTCCCAGGCCCAGGGCTGCCTCCGTGCCCTCACTCACTGCAGCCGTGCGGTCCACCTCGTTCCGGCTGCTGAGGATGAAGCAGGCTTCCCCGTTGTCCATCCTGCAGGGCAGCAGCTGCTCACAGCGGGCGTGTGGGAGGCGGAGGCGAGGGCAGCTTGGCCTCCGCCCTCCCCCCCCGCCTCTCTGGGCACATCTGGGTGGCCTGAGACCCTACTGGGGGCTGGGGTTGAGGGCTGGGGCAGGCTGAGACCCTGCCTTGCTGTATGCCAACCCCCAGGCCCTGGCATAGCGGATCTCACTGGGGACACTGTCCAGCTTCCAGACCCCACCCCAGGTCCTCCTCTGCCTGCAGTGACCACCCCTGTCCCCCAGCCAGACAGCCCCACTGCAGCCCTTGTGGCCCCAGTGCCTTGCTGATTGTTGAGCACCCACTGCCCCAAGCCATGCATAGGCAGTGCAAGTGACATGGGGGCACGGGTAGGGCCAAGAGAGGTTTGTCCAGTGGGGCCCAGCTCCTCAGTGGGGGGCCCTGGCCAGTGTCCTGGCTGGCTGCCTGGGGCCCCATGTAAGCCTTGCCATGCAAGGGCCAGGGGTACTCCTGGAGTAGAAGCCTGTGCTCTGGGGGTGTTGGGGAGTCCAGGAAGCGTGCCGCACATTCTGGAAAGTTCCTAGCGCAGCACGCCCTCGCCTATCACCTGAGTCACTCTCAAGGCCTCTAAAGTGAGATCCATCCCCACCAACTCTGGCAGCCGGCTTCTCCCCCTCATCTATTCTGAGCTCCAGAGAACTTGACACAGAAACTCCCAGACTCACGTGGGGTGGGGCTCCCTGGGCAGCCCCACCCCATCCGAGCCATCTTGGCCGGGGGTGCACTTACTTGGCCCGCATGAGGTCTTGGTCCTTGAGGGCGGAGCCCTGGAGGTAGATGACCCGCTGGGACCACAGGGGGATCTGCAGGACCCTGCGCACCTGGATGTCCATCTCAGTGGGGCACAGGATGACCACATAGTAGTCCTGCCGATGGGGTGTAGGTCAGAGCCCTCACCCCTGCCAGCTCCACCCCAGCACAGCCTCCCCTCGAGACTTCCCAGGCAGGTGGTAGGCCTGGGCGCCACCTCACCTGCAAGCGGGGGTGGGCATAGAACTCGTTCAGAAAGTCCATGAGGAGGTCAATCTTGAGGGAGCTGACACACAGGACCACGTGCTTCTCTGTCTGCGCCCGGTGGCGGCTGTAGTTGCCCCCTGACTTCTGCCGCTCCATCCAGAGGAAGACAAGCTCCTCGAACTGCGGGGGGTGGGTGAGGGGGTGAGGGGTGCGTGCAGGCATAGGAGAGTAGGGGCACCGGCACTGACCCAGACATCTCAAGGGGGCTTGGCCAGCTAGGGGTCACAGGGACAGGGACAAGTGTCCTGCCCGGACAGGACCAGGAGATGGCCCAGAACGTGACCATGTGGGATCCACGGTGGGCGGGAAGTGGACATCCACCACTGGCACATGGCCATGGCGACAGTAGGTCCAGACCCCAGCCTCTGATGCCAAGGCATAAGCGGACACAGGCCTGACGTGCACACCTGGCAGCCCCAAGACCCTGCTTTTACTTGAGCCCTGGGCTTGCCTGGGCTCAATGGCAGAAAGGAGGGCGGGAAGCTCCTGGGAAGCCAGGTGTTGGGCTATGGACCTACAGGCAGGGCCCACAAGGGCGCCGACCCCACCAGGCCCATTGCCTGCATCTGGGGGTAACAGGCATTGCCCTTCCACCCATGGCGCTGAGCCCACCCGCTCCTGAATGGACAGTGCTACGGCCCCTTTGAGGGACATACAGGAGACCGTGGCCACAGCTCCCACGGGAGGACTTGCAGCCTCCTGTAGGAGCTGTTGGGTCGAGGGCCCACCGGTCACCTCCCCTGACCAGTGATGAAAACGTGTGGTCCCAACAGCCAGGCCTCCGGGAGAGGCACAGGTGGGCTCTGCCATCAGCACCCTGGGCCACGTCCACACCTCATGGGAGGCGTGGTTCTGAGCCTCTGCGTCCCCAAATGTCCATGAATGGAGAAGTGTGCAGCCTCTGTGTGTCAGGGAAGATTAAGGAATTGAAGAGGGTTTCAGCACTGACCCCTAAGACTCGCAACTGCCCGGAGCCTCAGATTCTGACGTGAGGTCATCAGGAATTAGGGCACAGGAGCTAAGTGGCTGTGGGGACCTCCCTGCTCAAGGCGCCCACCAGCCTGACACCAGGCCCACGGCTTCTCCCTGAGCCTGAAGGAGGTTCCCAGCAGACACCAGCCGCTGTGTCCCAGCAGGGCGCCCCTGAGCCCAGGGAGAACAGCAGGGTGATAGGCACTGAGGCCCTGAGGGAGCCACTCACGGGAAGCCCCAGGGGCTGGCAGCCCCGTATGGGGCAGCTCGTGGCCCTGCTCGTCTGGACAACCAGTCTGGCCCTGGGAAACCAGGCAGGGTGCTACCTGGCTCTCCCTGTGGCTTCTAGGGCTGGGGTTCCCACCTCTGCCACGAGCAGCCACATCCCAAAGGCCATGTAGGGAGTGTGGGGGCCTCAGGCAGGCAGGGGCCCCGTCCTGGATGCAGACCGACCACAGAAGCCCCGCCCGTGGAGGCCCCAGGTGTGGCCAGTGTTACTGAAAAACCCTCAGCCACAGGGCTCGTGGCCACAGCCCTCTCTTCTGGGTTTACCTCAACAGGGCTCAGGTGTCAGGGTGATGCCTCCGTGGCTTGTAGATGAAGATGGGGACAGGGACACTGGGACAGACTGGGCCATGGCCCAGGCCTGGGCACACAGCAGGGGTCACAGAGAGCGGGGTCTACACATCCCATTTAGGTTTTGATTAAATGGGAACAAATCAGTCTTGGTTCAACCTGGATTCCACACACAGCCACGGACAGGGCCTGCAGCCCATCTTCAGTGGCTGGGGAGGGGTAGCCAGATACGCAGCACTTGGGCTCCGGGAATGGCTTGGTTTGAGTATCCAGAGCCTCTGGGATGCAGAGACTTTCACAATGGCCAGGGGCTTCGCTGAGGAGATGTTGGTGGACAGAGGCCAGGACAGAGCCAAGGACTCCTGGAACCACTGTCTCTTAGACCCCTGGGAACACAAGCTTGGACAATGGCCCTCGGAGCTGCGGAGGACCAGGCTGCGCTTAAGGCCCTGGGGCACGGCTGTCTGTGTCAGTGACCCTGGCGATCCTCAGGACATCAGGGCCAGCGAGGGAGAGGGAGACTCAAACACAGAAGGACTGGAAAGGAAACCTCACTCCTCAAGGACAGGCTTGTCACCTGCAGAAAAATCCTCTGTCCAGCAGAGCTTGCCACACACCCTCCTGGCAACAGCCACCCTGGAGGACTCGGGGGGCATGCAGGACTTCCCTGCCACCTGGTCCCTGGGTCTTGCAGATAGTAGGGTTCCTATAAACGCCAGTATGGGACAGGTGGGGCCACAGGGATCCAGGTTGAGGAGGGCGAGTTGGACAGCCATTCTGAGTGGCTGACACCGTTTTAGGAGGAAATGGGAGACCCTGGCTCGGGACGGTCTGCTCAGACCAGACAGGAAACAGAAGGGAAAGGGCAGGATGCAGGCTGCGGCGGCTCCCCTGGGTCTGTAGGAGGGGCCCAGGGCCCGGGCCAGCAGCTCCCTGCAGAAGGCTGGGAGAAGCCAAGGGGAGGGGGGGACGTGCGGCGGGTGAAAGCGGTGGCCTGACTCCAGCTGGCTCTGCCTCAGACCTCGAAGGCCCAGGCCCAGGCCCAGCTCAGGCAGGAGAGCCTGAGGCACAGCCACTGCCTGGCTCTGGACAGGGCACACGGGGTGGATGGGGGTGGGAGCTGTTCCGGGAAGCTGAGGGCAGTGGCCGCCCTCTGGTGCCCCCGGCTCCCTGAGAGCTGCTGCCCCACTGGGCTGTGGGCTGGGCGAGGCAGCCGCCCCACCAGTCCTGTTCTCTGCCCCTCCCGTGGAGAGAGGACCCTGTGTTCCCAGAGGCAAGGCTGAGCTCCTCCCCTCCACCCCAGCACCAGCGGCCCATGGTGAAGCTGACTCACACAGCTGCGAGCCGAGCAGAGCACCCTGCCCGGCCGGCGGCCAACCCACCTGCCCCATGCCCACCACTGCTGTGTGAGACCAACCTGCAGGGGAAGCACCACGAGGGCCACGCAGATCATGATGACCACCAGGAGCTGCGACGGCCAGATCTTGGGCGTGACGTCACCGTAGCCCACGGTGGAGAAGGTGACGATGCAGAAGTAGAAGGAGGTGAGCAGGCCCAGGTTCTCGCCAGCGCGCTCCAGGTGCTGGACGCCGCAGGTCCTGGGGGCGGCACAGCCCTAACGCTGGGTCTGGATTCAGCCTGGGGCCCCTCAGCGGCCTGGGCTCCACCCTTCGCAGCCCAGGCCGCCCTCCCCATGAGGGCTCTGCCTGCCCTTGCCACATTGCCTGGCCCCACGGCGCCCACCCTCCAGGCTCACCCTGTGAAAACCAGGCAAAGCAGGGTGCAGAAAAGGATGAGGACCTGGTTGAACATGGCTGACTGCGTCCGCAGGATGGCGCGGTGGAAGTCATTCTGTGGGCAGTACCGCGTGTCATTTTGGGACAGCACCGGGACAGACCCAGCACATAGCAGGGAGCAGGTGGCCGGGTACCACCTCCCCCAGTGAGGACTCAGGGCAGCCCTGACCTTGGCATCCCCCCAGGACCCCCTGCCCCTCCTGTGCCCGGCCAGGGGCTACGGCCCCAGCAGCTCACTCACCACACAGCCAGGCTGTCCTGGGCTGGGCTGGGGACAGTGGGGCTGCCCCTCCCAGGGGCTGACCAGGCTCTTCGGGGCCTGGCTCTTCGTCCCTGGCACCAGTGGCCTGGCCACTCAGGGTCCTGCCTTCCCTCCTACCCCCTCCCAGCCCTTCCCCTCCTGGGCAGGAGGTCGGAGCACCGGCTGCACCCTGCGCGGGGACGGGGGCATGGCTCACAATCATGTTCTCCAGGGCGTGCTTGGCCAGCCAGCAGTTGAGGAACACAGGGATGAACAGGTTCCTCAGAGGGGACCAGAAGACCTGCAGGCGAGAGGGGTCAGGCGGGGCAGGCGTGCGGGGCGCGGGTGGGCGGCCAGCGGCTTGCTCACCGTGATGATGAAGGGCAGTGTGTTGATCATCTCCAAGACGAAGGACACGCGGAAGATCTGCTCCCAGATGTTGCCCTGGGGGTCCGGGGGTTCAGAGCTTGTGCGAGAGGGCCCGGGCAGGGCACCGGAGGGCGCACGAGGGTCCCAGGCAGTTGGGCTGGCACAGGCAGGGCAGACGGCGGGGCTCACCTTGTAGCTCAGGTAAATGAGCAGCATGGTCTCCAGGAAGCTAATGGTGGCCACGATGACCTGGGAAGAGCGAGAGGCTCAGCCGCCAGCAGGCCAGGGCCGGTCGACACAGCCAGCGCAGGCGGAATGATGCTGTCCTCTCCTGGGGCCCCCAGGAGAGGGGCCCTGAGTGCGGGAGCACGGGGAGCTCCGCCCTGCTTCTCGCGGTGAGGGGTGGGTGCTGAGGCCCCCACAGCCCCTGCTGTCCCCAGGGGAAGCCTGTCACCTGATCAGAGCCACTGCTGCCCACCAAGACAGAAGCAGTGGAAGAGTTGAGGAAGCAGCAGGGTGAAGAGGGGGAGAGGGCAGAGCCGGGGACACACATACAGGAGAGCAGTGGGCTGGGCCCACTACAGGACAAGGCACTCACCTGGGTCACCCACAGCTCCAACTTCCTCTCCACCCACAGGATGGGGGCCCTGCGGAGGGAGGGAGGGATGGAGCTGAGCCTCAGGCAGGAGTACAGCCAGGCCCAGGCCCGGCAGCACTGCAGCGGGGCCACAGCTGGACGAGGGGACATTCCCAGGCGGACCCCTGGCCCTGGCCTCGGCTGAGCATGTCCACAGCAACTAGGGCTCCCTGAAGTGACCACCCCATCTACCCATCCAACCTGTCCACCCCACTTGGCCCTGCCCCAAGGGGCCTGGCACAAGGGCAGGGCAAGCTCACCAGTTGATCTCAGAGGATGAGGCATTGAAGGTGTAGTTTTGCTTGGGGCAGCCCCAGCTGTGGAGAGACACAGTGCTGGCCCAACCACGGCCTGGCCAGCACTGACCCCAGGAGTCCTTCCTGGGGGTCATGGGCTCAGGGTCAGGAAGCACCTACGTGTCCATCCTGCACCTCTGCAGGGGGCTACATGCGGGGCTGTAGCAGAGCCAGGGTGAGGGCCCCTAGCTGAGAAGGGAGGGGTGGACTCAGCTTGTGGGAATATATTCCACATCTGGAGACTCTGCCTGGGACGCCAATAAGCTCTCAGGAGGCCCTGATCTGACAGAGATGGAGCCAGCGGCAGCTGCCCTCACAAGGCTGGATACAGTCCCAGCTACCCACAGGCTGCCCTGGAGGCACACAGCCCTCTGGGCCACCTGGAACCAGGTGACAGGATGTGGCAGGACCTGGGAGACAAGCAGACTCTGCTCCAGACCAGGCCCAACACCAGGTCACTGGCCAGAGGGACCCCACTTCCCCCAGCACCAGAGCAGGGGCCACTCCCCAGGCTGTCAGCCTGTGTCCCCGAGCCTCAGATGGGCTGTTGCCAAGTTGGTCCACAGAAGTGACTGTGTCTGTCCTCCCATCCACTCACTTGTCTACCCAGCTATCTACCACCGTCCACCATCTACCTCCTAGCCCATTCTCTTACCCAACATCCATCCTTTTACTTTTTTTTCTTTTGTTTTTTTTGAGGTGAGGTCTCACCACTATGTAGCTCAGACTCGCCTTGAACACACAGTGATGCTCCTGCTTCCCAAGGGCTGGGATTCCAGGTGTGTGCCACCACCCACCCATCCAACTATCCACCCCCCC